>BSBK01005913.1:65000-107500 GCA_027943335.1 Chamaecyparis obtusa
TGGCGACACTCAATTATTAACTGACATGGATAATTATGACCCACTCTTAATGAATGGACTCCAATTATTTATAAATTGCTATGAACATCACAAAAAGTTATACCCAACAGAAATTATACCTTTTAATCTCCTCTTGTCTACGAATACGATACTTAGTTCTCCTTGCTCTTCCCGATCGAAAACAAAACAAAGTGATTATAATTTTAATTGTGACAAGAATAGTTTTGATGATTGTAATTGATTTTATCCGAACAGTATGAACACTTATGACACTTTGTTCTATTAATGTTTTCTTATCATTTTATCAAGGTTTTATCATTTAAATTTGTTTCTTATTTAAATTCGTTTTTTGTTATATTCTTTTCATTGCAATTAATTAGTCCAGATTTATGCTTCTACAATAAATAGTTTGGTAACAGAATTGAATTGCTAAAACAATTGTTTATATTCATTCATAGGTATGATTAATGAATTGTTGTTTCTGGTTATATTTTTTTAAGCTTTAACAATTTTATTTTTTAAAATATAATTAGGTCAAGTATTTGCCATATGTTTGATGTTAACATTAATTATAGTCACTATCATAAACCTTCTTAATTAAGATGAAAAGATGTGTCCCTAATTAATTATGGTCATAAATAAGGAAGACTTTCAAATCATCATATGAAATGCTAAGTTTTTATGTTATTTGCAAGTTTTTATGTTATTTGCTAACTATTGGAATCACAACTCAAGTGGTTTGCTATTAAATTTGGACAAAAGGATGAGTCCTTATATATTACTTTACAATTTGAGTCAATTTATTCTTTCTTTGTTGTGGTAGTAGTAGAACATTATCGTTCCATGGGGGTAATGGAAGATTCTACAAGATTGGTATCACATTGGAGTGTATATTTAAAGTGTATATTTGTGTATATGGAGAAAGATAATATGATTTGTTTTAGTTTATGAGTTAGATTTTTCATGTAATTTATAAAATAAAAATGAGTATTAACAGAGCCTAACATGTATATCACATCTAATCTCTCAAATGTACTAAGCATAAATATTAAATATTCTATTAATTGTACTAGAAAATAAATACATAGATTAAAAGAAATAATATATTGCTTGAAAGATTTTTAAATTATGTTTCTATTTAATAAACAAAACTCACACAATAATGATTAAAAAAAAACTAACAACATAAAAATAACATAGAAAAAAGGTGTACCCATTGCACACTCAGGTGCCATTGCTAGTATACATATAATGACAAATATATTGGTAATATAGAACTTAAAATCCCAAAACAATTATATTGGTTAATTATGCTTTGCAGGTTCTCCTACATTAAGCCCGGCTTTTCTTGGCTCTCTGGACTCGAGAAGTTCCCGATTCTTAACCTCTCCCTCCTCCATCGTAACTGCAATTGTCTGTACCAGGAGAAAAGAAAAACATTTAAAAATGTTATGGGGAAATATTTATTTCTGGAACAAAGCCACATTTAAATGCATTTTATCTTGAAATAAACATCCAAGTCAGCATAAAGCCGGAATTCGTCAAAGCTTCTCACGCTATTCTAAAGAAATTAAAAAATAACGAAAAACAAAAAGAAATAAAGAACGACCTCAGTAGATTGCTTCCCATCATGACCTCCTTCTCCATATTTCTCTGTATTGAAGATGGGCACATGACTATGGCCCAAATGGACAACTGTTTGTGAAGCACCATGACCCGAGTGAACAACTGGAGCATATTGATTGATATCATTGTCTGGAATTGTTTGGGCAGATAGGGTTTCTAAATACATACCACGCAAGAAAGCCCCTTCAGCAGGGAACATTATCAGAAAGCATATTAATACCACGGACCATCTTCCTATGGCTACATTCCTAGACAGAAGAGGTGCCTCCTTCAGATCCAGATATCCACAGGAGGAAAGCTTTAGTACCTTCTTTTCTCCATCCCTCCATTCTCTATTTATAAAATGCAATCCATTGACCCGACATGATCTCAAGGATTTGGGCCACTGAGCAACATACAGTAATCCTGGCCGTGCAAATTCAATAAAGACATGCCCAACACGAGACATAAGTAGCAAGATTGTTGTGAACATCAAAGGCCCGGGAAATTTGTACTTTTGCAGCACAATCTCAGACCGAAATCCTGCCATTATACGACCTAGAAAGTCCCTAATGGTTATGAGAGAAATAAAAGTGCTGATATTCACAGGAGTGTAATCGAGAGCTTTTCTCATCACGGTCATAATCGTCAAAACCCCTTCAAGGGCTAAGTCTATGCAGAGAAAACTATAGAAGCATTTTAGCTGCTTCTTACCTGCAACAACTTTAGTGGGTCTCATTATTGACGAAGTGGCGGCGGTTGTGGCGGCTACTATGGCTGGATTGAGCTGAGCATCTTCTGGAAAGTTGAGTTTGGCTCGTGTACCCCTGAAGCGTAGGGCGGCCTCGTCGTATGCTCTGGCGGCTTCCTCCGCCGTGTCGAAGGTTCCGAGCCATACCCGCGCCGCCTTGTGTGGGTCTCTTATCTCGGCCGCCCATTTTCCCCATGGCCTCTGCCGTACGCCTCTGTATCGGCGCCGCCTTTCTGTTTCTCTCTCTGTCTGGGATGATGATTCGCTTCCTGTGCACTCTTGCTGGCTTCCAGAAGCTTCGCCTGTAAGACACAAGAAAAAAGAGATATTAGATTGGATTTGTGATAGAGATGATCGCTGAGTTTAAGACGTTGTGGTCCTTTCAAAATTAGATATTATCTTTTGACATACAAATGACTGTCAAATTTGAACTACTATAATCAGTATTGAATCAACCATGGCTCTGACATAATTCTAAGGAATTGGGAATGCAAAATGGAAATGTAAGTTAGAAATGGTCAATATGTAACGTAGAAATGGTCAATATTTGAACTCTGCAAACAAGAATTACGGAGAAATTTGGCCGAGTTTGATTATGTCTATGGGAATGACGGCTTGTTTATATATCAATTATGTTTTGGACCACGGAAGATATGAGAAACGTGTTCTTTCAGAACACAAATGCAATCAAAGCTGTAATTGCCTTGAAAATTCGTTCCATTAATCCTGCTCCATTTCCTATATTTGAATCAAAATCCAATTTTTATACGGTTGTCTAGAATAAATTATTATAGAGTAGGTGGTAATTTTCCGCCATTCATGTAGCATTCAAGAGATGAGTTTTGGAATCAAATCAGTTGTGCAAGTTTCCCATAATCAGCAATTCACGTTTGAAGATCAATTATGTAAAATATTTAAAAGAGTGGTTTTTAATATGTAGCATTCCAAAGATTAGGTGATTATGGTTCCATATAGCATTCAAAATATTAGTTTTAGTTTCAGAATCATTGTTCATATTTCCTTTACAATCCAGGGTTTATAAAAAGATTAGTTTCAGGATCAAACTGTTTATATTTCATGTAGCATTCAAGAGATGTTTTAGTTTTAGAATCAATTGCAGAATTTTTAGAATCATTGTTTATATTTCCTTTAGAATCAAGGGTTTATAAAAAGTTAAGTTTCGGGACCAAACGGTTTATATTTCATGTAGCATTCAAGAGATGTTTTAGTTTTAGAATCAACTGCAGATTTTTTTCTACAAATACATGAAACATCAAAAGATTTAATATTTTTCAGATAATAGAAATCTAAAACCAACTGCCCGCAATATGTAATATTATTCAAAAGATAAATTCTAGAATCAACTGTCTATATTTAAAATCATTTTTCCGACAATAGATATCTCTATAACATTCAAAAGCTTGGACTTTTCCCACAATAAATATTATCTATACAACATTCAAACTATCAGTTTTAGAATCAACTGTGCATATCTGATTAAAAAACATCCAATTCATTCAAAAAAACAATCTTTTGAAGTATGTTAAAGTTTCTTCAACCCAGAAAAACAAAACTATTACACAGTACGTTGATAGAATCTTTTCCAATTTACCATATCCTGTCTCTAACCATTCATTCACCCATTAATATCAAACAAGAAAAAACACGATTTTTAACGGCACTCAGGCATGCTCAACTTCCTAAAACCTGTTTTCTAAATTTGCCAATCAATTCAAGATCAAAACCAGAAAGATTATCTATTTCAGAACAGAAACAGAAAGCCACCGACCTAGAAATGTTGGAGGGGGTGGCCTCATGGCGGTGGCGGCGGAAGCTGCACTCATGGGAACTTGACCGCCATAATGATGTTGCACGCTGGGATATGAAACTTGCAGAGGCCACGAAGAATCAAAATTAAAACCCATGGAAGCACCCCTAGGACGAACACTAATCTGAGGATTATGAATCTCATCAAAATCCTCTTCCATCTCTCTCTTAACTCCAGTTGTTCCAGCCACCACGTCACTCAGCGCCGACACCATTACAGACATTTCACGCTCCCTCGATAGTGCACTATAATAAGCCGATAGATTTCGCGCCGCTTCCCCTTCATTCCCCTTATCCCGATCGTGTTCTTCGCCTCCGCTCGCCACTTTGATACACATGGAAAATATAGGAAAATAAAAAGTCTCAAATCATTAGACCAAGATCGCTCTTTTATTGACAACCCCTCATCTACACACCTACAAAGACCGCCGCCCAAATACAAGAGTCCACTCCGACCATCTCACTCCAAATCTGATTCAATTTCACGACCGACACTCGTGTGAAGCGGTTTTGATTTCCTGCGTGTTTAATCAACCGACTTAAACACCAGGTCGGTTGCCTTCGACAATCCGCATCCCTTCGTATCGACGTGTGAAATGGAAGTTTCCTGTTCATGCAATCATGCAACATGCAACTTTACAGGGCCCACGTAATTACGCCACTTAGCATATCGAAAACCAATCGAGATTTAACACGCTATTAGTCACGTGTTTAGTAAAGAAAGCACAAATGCTACCGATATGGATATAGACATGTCTACGTGGACACCATTATTTTTCTAACGACACGCTGACCAATCAAACCAATCCTCGAAGTTTAGCGGGTCAAACCAAGTTTGTAGATTCGTGCTCTTCCGGACCTTCAAAATGCTTGGTTTTACTTGTTCCAAACTGACGGGATTCATAGTTCATTGTCATGCCTAAGAACGATTGTGGAATTAAAGCCATATCCGGGACAAATTTGGGTATAATATAAAGAAGTCCTTAAACTTGAATGAGACGACTTTCCAAGCCGTTCATTGGAGTCAAAAATAAGGTGGATAGGAATGTTTCCCGTTTTGTGGCATCATTCACAAGATACTGTTGATCAACGAACGTCATTACAAGTCATTCACCAGTTTTAGAAAATTGAAACGTGTGTAGGGTATTAGATGCGAACGTTTCTCGTTTGGGATAATGATATGCACCAAGGATTGCAATTTAAAAAACTGGTGCCCTAATGTCAACCGGGGAGTTGAGAAAAGGAGTTCATAAATCGTCCCATGTAGGCCAAGCACTACCCCAATAAGACTTTATGGGCACCCATACAGTTGAATTGATCTTTGGGGCAATTGGATATCCATACAATGTTACCCAACTTACCTATCCCACATTAATGGTCAATCTAACATTTCTTTTATGTCGAAATCTCATCTTTCATGTAATTTAGTCTTTTTAAAATGTAAAAAATGTTTCAATATACTCAAGCGATGATAAATTACTAAGAGGAGGTTAATTTAGTAGGTTCGAAAGCAACTATCATCACTTTCCTTTCCACCCATTCAACAATCAATAATGACATCTTCTTGACTTTCACATTGAGAGGAGGTCAATTTATCATGTTCAAAAGCAACCATCGTCACTTGCCTCTCCATCCATTTGACAATCAATGATAGCTTCTTAACTTTTGTATTTAGAGGAGGTCAATGCAACAAGTTGGAAAGCAACCATCATCACTTGTCTCTCCACCCATTCGATAGTCAATAATTTAATGACAACTTCTTGACTTTCATATTGAGACAACAATTTCGAAAGAAACCATCATCACTCACCTCTCCAATTATTTGATTATCAATGATGACTTCTTAACTTTCGCATTCAAAGGAGCTCAATTTAGCAGATTCGAAAGAAACCATCATCAGTTGCCTCTCCAACCATTTGATAATCAATGATGCCAACTTCTTGACTTTCACATTAAGAGAAGGTCAATTCAGCAGGTTTGAAAGTGACCATCATCACTCATCTCTCCATTTATTTCATAGTCAATAATGACTTCTTGACTTTTGTATTCAAAGGGGGTCAATTTAGCAAGTTCGAAAGAAACCATCACTTGCCTCTCTACTCATTCGGCAATCAACGATGACAACTTCTTAACTGTAATATTGAGAGGAGGGGATCAATTCAATAAGTTCGAACACAACCATCATCACTTGCCTCTTCACCCATTTCACAATCAAAGGGTCATTGACTCTTCCCTTCTCGTAAAGAGGAATGGTCACATTATGACTTTATTGTATTCTAATATGACAATTTTGTACATATATTTTTATATTACCAACACACAACATAATATGTCTATATGACTTTGTTGTACACATATTATACTTTTACTAACAAAACACCTAGTATGTCTATATGAATTTTTTAGTTAATACAAATTTATTTTATTGGTAACTTTTAAAATAAGAGCATTGGAAAAAAAAATGATGCAAATTATATTTTATTCATAATTTGAAGATTTCAAGTGACACTTGACTTTCATTTTCACTATTAATTTGATTTGGTTGATAAAACTACACAAGGAGGGCCTTTCTCAACAATCAATATCTAAATCTATGAGCTTAAGTTGAAGATTTCAAAACATTCATATTTCAAATTTCTAAATGAGGAGATCATAAATAAAAATGTCATATTGATCTAATAATCAATAGTTCAAATACAAAGGTTGAAATTTTCAACAGTTAAGAAGTCTTAATTTTAAGTATTTAGGTCAAATATAAAGCCCATCATCAACAATCAAGAATTTAAATCCACCTAATACATTTAAATTGAAGATTTTGACCATAGACCAATTCAAATACAAATACCATGATTGAAATGAAGAAAGTAAACCACAAGTGTAATTATCCAACAATGACAAAAACTTACAAACTTATTGACTTCATAAATGCAATAACAATGCCATCCATAAACAATACAGTACAAACTCAATAAATAAATTAAACACTAAACATTACTAGAAGACTTGAAGATATAATGTAGGATGCGTTTAATTGATTTACAAAGGGATTGACAACCAAGTCAAAGGCAAATTGGACAAAAGAAAGAAGGAAGTGCAACTTGGTGGATGAGATAGTTATTTGCCCATGCATTAAGCCAAACTAATTTTGCAATCAAAATCTCAAAGTCTTTGAACTCTAAGTCAAATACTATTTTGTCCAATTTAGTTTTGGCATACATTGAAATCTAAAAGTTATTTGGATGTATTAATCAATCATGTTGACATATTGCAAGTGTATTATTGGAATGGACTTTGAGTAATTTGATTCTATTATAATGATAGAAAGAGTGGGTAATCAAACCCATTCAAAAAGCTTGTTTCGAAGCATAGGTTGCTCAGCCCGAAGAATGCTCTTATCTTGTGGGGTTGGTTGGTGGACCAACAATGTCATTTGAATTGACCATGCTAGTGTCTATCTACAAGGGAATATAATATATAAGCTCAATTAAAAGTTGTACAAACATAAATCAACTCCCTATGTAGTACCTTAGCATTATTAATAGTAAGGATTAATATAATCTTATTGTAATTATGATATTTAGAAGTATTATGATGAAATTGTATGAGAATTCTAAATTTGAATCTAGTATAATAATTTGATATATTATAGTTTCTATTGTTTTATCAATAATTTTAAAATTTGATAATATGACATGCATATTAATATTTTTGTTTATTGAGATGTCATTGTAAGCTTCTTTATTCTTAATTAAAGGGAGATCAACATGTAGGTAGATGATGTCATATGTATGAAACATTGATGAGAAATGGTAATATATATAGTGTACTAGTAACTTGGCCAAAGTTAGGTTACCATAAAAGATCTTAGCTTAGTCAACTCATTTCTTCGTTGATTGTGAAGTTTGGTCAAATATTATCTTTATGTTTTTAATTGTTGGTTATTGGTTGAATTTATGCTAGTTGATAAATCATCTCCTTTAGTTGATGTTATTAGTCAATTATAATTGAGATGTAAACGTATTATTTTATGACTTCAAATTTATTTTTAGAAAGTTGAGGCTTTGTATGTATGTGTATGTGTACCATATTAAATTGTATAGGTATACAATTTCACACTCACTTTGGATTCACTTAGGTGGTTATGCTCAGTTCATGTCTAATTTTGGTTAGCTTTAGGATCATTTCTAAACACTTGGTATCATCCCCTACTCATGATCGTTTCTTCGCCTCACACTATTGGGACTAGGGTGCTCACACCTCTATGTAGAATAGGGTGCCTGTTGCCCATATCCAAGTAGTTTGGCCTCAAATTTGAAACTATAACTATTTATTTTTCTAATAATAGGAAAGTTCTCCTTGATGTCAACCTTCCCTAAAAATTAAATCCAAAAAGGTGTAAGTTGCATATAAATACATCTCTCTCTCTCTCTCTCTCTCTCTCTCTCTCTCTCTCTCTCTCTCTCTATATATATATATATATATATAT
This sequence comes from Chamaecyparis obtusa, assembly GCA_027943335.1. Lineage (NCBI taxonomy): Eukaryota > Viridiplantae > Streptophyta > Pinopsida > Cupressales > Cupressaceae > Chamaecyparis > Chamaecyparis obtusa. Next base: position 73,670 of record BSBK01005913.1, read on the forward strand.
ATATATATATATATATATATATATATATATATATATATATATATATATATATATATGAAAGATAGTTAAGAGTGAGTACTAGAAGTTATGTATTATTTTGAAAAAAAAATTTAGTGTCTTTTTATGATTTTTCAAAGTGGATTCATCCTAAAAATCAGATACATGTTCGTGTGCTTCAAATAACTTGCATTAAACTAATTGAAAATTGATTTTTTTTTAATTGTGAAGAATGAAGTGTAGAATAAAAATATATAATCTATTTCAAATTTGGACAAGTAAAATGAAATGACCCTAACTGGCTATTCTCTGATTTTTACAACTAAATCTCATACAGATTTGAAACAAACAATAACATGCAAATAACCAGCAGATATAATCTTATTAAACTTCTTAGAAAATGGTATGTATTATACAACAACAATACAAAACCATAGATTATGACATCCCAATCTAAAATACAGAAAATAACAGTAAGATTGGATGATAAGAACCTATAAAACAATGGCGAGCTTTGATGTGAATCTACACTGGAGATGAATCGAGTTTCCATCCAATCCACCAAGAAATATTGGAGGTTTTCGTCCTCAAATTTCAGATTCGATAGTTGAAGCTTCTTGAATTCTCAATGAGAGATAAAATCCATAAACTAAAGCATACACAATGAGACTCCAAACCTCCTCTTATGGTTGCAGCTATGACTCTTCAGTTTATCCATTGTGTCTCTTCATATTCCCATTCCGTCTCTTTATAATTCCACTTTAAGTCACTTTTAAATAAATATGACCATTGAGTTATAAAGTGAAATAATAAATAAGGTGAGGAATCTTCTAGCATTAAAACGGAGGCCCAAATGAACTCAGATGACAATGTGTGATAGCTTGTCGAAAAGCTCTCGATGAGACACTCCAAGTCCACTACTCAAAGACCAAGAATTTTGAACCTTATTGACTTACTATAAATAGTAAGTACCTTGGAAACCTATGGAAACTACTCTGATTAGCCTTAAACTGAAACCACCTAGGCCAATTATCTCCTTGAGCACTGCCACGCCTCGGTTAGCCCTCTGGGCCAAGATAAAAGGCTAATGACACGACACAAAATAATGTACCCCAAAAAAGGGACATTACAAATCACCCCTTCCTGGAGATTGCTTTCCCTTAAAAAATCAGTATCTGCATGATGAGATCATAATACCTGGATCCCAAACCATCCTCAGGGAAGCTACTCCACTAGAAACTATCATGTTAAAATGAAATAGTCATTATGCTCTGACCTATGAAGCCACTCACATAGTAACAAAATAGTAGCCAATCTAATGCGAGGATCCCAAATCACTACAGGATATGTCTAACCAATATGCCCTGGGCTACCATTATCTATAAGAAAGGTCTCAACATAATTGATAAACTTACTCTAACTGGGATCACCCATGCCTCTACAGTCATATGCAAGAGAAAACCAAACATCATACCCCTTGGCTCCCAACATGAAAAACAACCCCGAGTATTGTTGGAAAGTTGTCTATACTGAAGTATATGACTAGATATAGTGTTTTCATTATGGAAACAAAGTCATATAGCAGTTTGGAATGAGTGCACTAAGTGTAAAGATTAGAATTTTGTTAAGTATTGAAGACTAGATAGTTTACAAAGTACTAGAGACTCACAACATCAATGCACATGTGTATGGATGAATTAAGCTATGCACCCTAGAAGTTAAGGTTTTTAGACTATACTTATGCTTATTCTAAGAGCGCATAAGTAGATATGCAAAGATGTGAAAGTTACAATCAGTTGAAGTTGCATAGCCAGTGTGCGCTAGTAGTGAACAGAGCATGGAGCCGACAGTGACTATTTTGGTTTCTGATTATAAATTAATGTTGTAGAGGCTATGTGCCCATTTTATTTAGGTTTTGGACATATGTACATGTATAATTGTAAGAACGCTTAAGCCAATTCATTTGGAAGCATTGTTTGTAATTAGGTATAGGGTCGACCTAATTGTTTTGTTTGTATGAGCGTATAAATATAAGATGCACCCATTGTAATTAGTATGGAAGTTGTAATAGAGTTATGATAAGAAGAGAAGAGGTATGCGAAGTCAGCATATGATGTATTAAAGCTTTGCTAGAGGTCAAAGCATGAGCACACCAAAGGAACTAATCTAACAAGAAGTGTCATAGTGACAGTTCACCCAGCATATATAGTGTGTATCTGATAATAGAAGGTTTTAGCTTTCATAATTTGAGTAGTGAGCTCTAGGAAAGTGAGTCCACTCCCCTAACAGGGATCATTGTAAAAGACTCCTAACAGGGTCCAACCCTTAACAAGGTCTACTATACTAAAAACATTGTAAAGCTACTCCTAACAAGGTAAAGGATCTTCTAGCAAGGATCACAAAACACTAGTGTAGAATATTAGTGGGTGTCAATTCCCATGAGGGTTTTTACCTATTTGGGTTTCCCCATAACCATATTGGTGTCATGTGTTGATATTATGTTTCATGTTTATATGAATGTTTAATTCAGTACTCAAGCATTTAAGTTATGCATAAAGATTAAAGTGAAAAGCTAAAATATAGTGAACACTGATTCACCCCCCCCTCTCAGTGTTCCCATTCCTAACAATTGGTATCAAAGCTCTGGTCCTTAGCATATAAGTTTAACCACTTGAGGAGATCATGGAAAAAGTAGATATGAGACATTTGAAGAAGAATCTTGAAGCAGCTCTTGAAGACCTAGAAAGTTCAGAAAGAGAAATTGAAGAACTAAAAAAAAAAGTCAGTGATGCTCAATTAGTTATCAAAAGACTAAGAAAGGATTTGAAAGGATGCTCTAGCAATGATCTTGAAGAAAAAATCAAGAAGTTGAATGAAGAAAATGCATCCTTATTAAGCCAGCTTGAAGAGTTTGATGACAAACTAATGAACAATAAAGATGTCTACAATGAACAAGTAAAGGAGAACCTTCAACTCAATGAAGAGTTAAGGGAAGCCAATTTGGAAATCTTGGATATAAAGAATTGCAAAGCAAGATTGGAGTCTGAATTGAAAGAAGAAAAGAATCACATTGACAAATTGCACACCAATTTTGATTTGATAGAATCTCAGTTGTATGAAAGAAGATTCAAAGGAGACACTAGCTGTATTGGATACAATGAAGCACAAAATTAGATTGATGAGATGCGAGCAAGAAAGGAGACACAAAAAGAATCTATTGATACTGAGAAGACTGAAGATCAAACCAAAGAAAATGGTGGTCCTCCTAAGAATGAGCACAAGCCTATAGAATGCACTTGTTTTCCATGTAACAAGCATGGACATATTACAAGGAATTGTACAGAGGTAAAGCCTTTTAATGGTTACTATTATTCATGTAATAGATTTGTTCATAGAGCAATAAATTGCAAGACTAGTAAGAAGAACATGATTCAACATGATCAGAGAAATCAGAATCAGACAAATGTAAGAAGTTCTCAGACCGTTACATGTCAAATATGTAATTATAAAGGCCACTTAGCAAAATCATGCAAAATGGTGACTTGTGTCAATGCGTCGAGGAATAATAAACCTCTAGTCATTTGTCACTCCTATAACAAGGATGGACATATCTCAAGGTTTTGTAGATCAAGGACACAAGGTCAGGAAGCCCTAAAAAGGCCGAAGAACTAGTTTTGGATCCTGAAGGAGAAGTCAAGTTTGTGAAAGCCTCAGAAGATGCGAGCTTGATTTAGTCAGAAAAAAAAAGGATAAGACTGATGAGAATGTATTGGATGCATCCCCAGTGGACACACCCTCTACATCTAGATGAATGGCCCTCAGGGTCATAAGGTGAGCTAATTTAGCTCTAGACCCCTGTGTGGCTGGTATACTCATCCTCAGAGTATGTGCCTTTGGACTTAAGATTTTGAAGTGTATTGGAACCTTTGTGCAAGAGTGCACATGCTGATTGTAAGCAAAGTTTGAGTTTGAAATTTTGAAGTGACAACCTGGTTTACGCAAGTTGCATTAATGGTAGAATTTCTCACTTTAAGTACATAGAAGATTGTTTGTTCACTCATTGCATTTGAATTCAGAGTGATTGAAGAGAAGATTCAGCGTTGGAAGTTGTTGTGAAGTCTTGGAGATTGAGCTATCAATATTTGCAGTGCAATTGATCAGTTGCAGAAACCCTAGTTCATTGGGCTAGTTCAGAAGTCATCAAATCATCCCAGAGTTCAGTTGGAAAGTGATTACCAAGTAAGTCATGGCCACTCCTATTGTTTATGATGTCACTGAGTAGAAAATATATGTTTTCAAAAGGCACCTATTTAAATCAACCCTAGATGATTTAGAGGGAGCTTTCTCCCTCACGCCTATGGGCATCATGCATGTAGAAGACATAAGGGCTTACATCTACTGTAAGAAGGAACCTGTTGGACTAGATAGGTTAAGGGGGCACATGGACACAATGTTGAAACTAGACAAAACATTCATGGATTAATACACCAAATAGAACAATCACCCCATTGTTGAATATGCCATGGCATATGAATTCTATGAAACTGAATGGATAAAAATCTTATTGAGTAGAATCCATGATGATTTGTTTTGGATTGGAGATGTACCAGTAAGAATCACAAGTGATCTAATTCATGAGATGACAGGCCTTTCTAGGACAGGTGCCCTCCTTCCTCTGGGTAATGATGTCAAGAAAATGGTGGAGCAAGTTTGTAAGTCAAGGAGCGATAAGCGCGGCATGACTATTGAGCTGAATGAGTAAGCAGACATCAAATTGATGTCAATGATACTTGGTTATAGATTTCATCACACCTACAGGGTGAATAGTGTATCTGCAAGCACTATTCTAGCAACCATCTAAATTTTAAAGGAGGATGAAGAGTTCAACTTGTGTGAGATCTTGTGTGCATAGTTGATAGATAACATCAAGGCTATCAAACATGACAAGACAAAGATATTCAGGTTTGGGTCCCCAATCATCTATATATACCTTCATATAGTTGGAAAAGTGTTAGACTTGTATCTAGACAAGTCCATTCCTACCATGCCTCAGATATCAAATAAGGCATCCACTGAAAGCACCTTAAGAAACTATGTAACCTTGGAATTGAAGACTTTCAGGGCAAGGATGCAGATGAGGTATAGGATTCCTGAGAGTATTGTGGAGAAGTATAAAGATACAATATGCTTCATGGTGGAGATTGATACTACTTGTATGGAAGCCATTGAGCCTAGAACTAAGTGGATCCATCCACTTGGGTATGAGGTTGAGGAACAAGTTCTTGAAGCTTATGCACAGGTATTACTATCAACCCCTAAAGATCCTAATGAACCTAGGTGGGGAACTTATGAGGAAAAGACTAGAGAAGTTGATGCTAAGCTGAATAGTGTTGCAACAAAAAGAAAGGTTGCAAAGGTCACTTCTAAAATCTTAAGAATACATGTTGTATCACAAGAAGACCTTGACAAGGCAAGGGAAGAGAAGATTTCCTTAGATTTGAAGAGTATAGCAGCAGAAGAAGAACAGGAAGATCCCAAGAAGAAGAAGATTAAAATTGAAAAAGATGATGACATTCCTTCTGCACCCAAAGAATCTAGTGATCCTATTGCACCTGTGAAGTATGAACCAATGATCAGAAGGAAGAAAGAAGTAAGCACTAGTCATCCATCCTCACGAGCTACAAGAAGCAGGAGAAACATTCAAGCACCTCCTAAGGTAGGATTCAGACCTAGCCTTAAAGCTTTGAGCACAAGAATTGTTGATGAGGGTAGAATTGATCAAGTAGGAAAGCATTATGAATCATACAGTGAAATTGATAAGTCAGAAATACTTGTTATGATTATCAAACACATGATCAAGTTCAAGAAAATAGTCCTTGAAGTAAATACCTCTATTCCAGATAAAGTTTGGGATATTTTGGAATACCAAAAGAAACAAGAAAATGAAGAGGATCTAAGGATCAGAGAAAAAGTATTACAAAATATTTTGCCAGTGTGTTCTAAAGAGGAAGAGGCATTAATATTGAATTTGGTGAAGCTGCACCTAAGAACAAAAATGAGAACTCTTCACATCATGAACAAAGACTATGATTTGATAACAAAGGAAATAGAGAAGGCCTTTGAGAAGGTGTTATTAGAATAATATATAAAACTACCTACTGCGCCCATCACTCATGCATCCAATAATAAAGATAAAGTAGCAGAGACTTCCAATGCACTAGTGACACATCCTCAGGACTCAGCGCCCATAACTAAAACTCAAATAGAGGTAGATAAGTTTGTGCCCATGTCAGGATCACTCAAGGACAACACATTCATCATTGATAATGTGGAGATAGCCATGGTGACCACTGACACAAAATTGGACAAGTTTGAGGAAGCATTTGTCAGTACTAAAGAAGCTGAAATCCTATGCAGTAATACACCTCCAACTTAGCAAGAAGAAGTAATCATAGAAGATATATCTGATAAGAAAGAAGAGGAAGAGGTAAAAAGGAAAGATGAAGATACTTCAGTTGGATTAGTCAAGGTGAAACAAGAAATGATGGATAGCACTCCCATCACTCCCTCCTCAACATTGTTGTCAAGTTTGACACCTGACACAAGCAATTTGGACTCTTGGAAGGAAGAAGACCTAATTAAATTCAGTGTCCTAGCTATGGAGAAGGCTAAGGAGAAGAAAGTAATGAGGAATCCTCTCCTAGTGGGATCAGTAAATATTTTGAACATTTTTATGCCTGAGGATAAGAAAGTGATAAAAGTACATTTGGTTGATGATGTGAGCTCAGTCATCTCACAGTTCAAAGCCAATTTTTCAAACCTAGAAGAATTTGCGGCCACAGTGGCAAAAGAGAAGTATCTAAAGAAGAGACTCAATGAGCTAATGAGAAAATTTGCACTTGACTTAAGTTCACTTAAGTCTGGTCAGGCATCCTTGAAAGAATTTGTTGATCAAGGAAGGAAAGTCATTGCAAAATCCATGGATCAGAATAAGCTCATAGATGCCCATCTTAAGAAGATCAAAGATGCAGAGGCTATGATTGAGAAGGTGAAGAATTCAGTGCTAGACACATCCAATGATGTGAACATGTGTATCAATGTCTATCAAGGTCAGTTAGACATAATCAAGAAGGAAGACAAAGAAATGGAGAAGATAAGGTCTAGACAGACTCAATTGAGGAATGCTCTTGCACCCTCACTAGACATTCTCAGTCAAAAGATAAAGGAGATTGATGTGACCATGATAACCTATGATCAAGGTTTGAGCATAGAATTGGAGAAGATGGAGAAGCTTCAATATGCATTATGCGCCCATCTATAGATAGTCAATTCACTGATAACCTTTTGGAAGGAGATCCGGAAACTCAAGATTGCATATCTGGATGCTTTCCCTTAGTAAGTGTATGTAGATAAAGTTTTTTATATACCTTTGTCATTAATGTCAAAGGGGGATTTTTATAGAATATGGAGTATATAAGATGTATAGGGAGATATAATTACATATATATATATATATATATATATATATATATATATATATATATATATATATATATATATATATATATATATATATATATATAATTGTATAGAAGACAAAAAGGTTTTTGTGTTAAGGATAGTTAGAGACTTTGGCCATATTCCTTTGCTGCCATCAATGACAAAGGGGGATATTTTTGGAAAGTTTTCTATACTGAAGTATATGACTAGATTTAGTGTTTTCATTATGGCAACAAAGTCATATAGCAGTTTGGAATGAGCGCACTAAGTGTAAAGATCAGAATTCTATTAAGTATTGAAGACTGGATAGTTTACAGAGTACCAGAGACTCAAAGCATCAGTGTACATGTATATGGATGAATTAAGGTATGCACCCTAGAAGTTAAGGTTTTTATACTATACTTATGCTTAGTCTAAGAGTGCGTAAGTAGATATGAAAAGATGTGAAAGTTACAGTCAGTTGAAGTTGCACAACCAGTGTGTGCCAGGAATGAACAAAGCATGGAGATGACAGTGACTATTTTGGTTTGCGATTATAAATTAATGTTGTAGAGGCTATGTGCCCATTGTATTTAGGTTTTTGACATATGTACATGTATAATTGTAATAACGCTTAAGCCAATTCATTTGGAAGTGTTGTTTGTAATTAGTTATAGGGCCAACCTAATTGTTTTGTTTGTATGAGTGTATAAATATAAGATGTGCCCATTGTAATTAGTATGGAAGTTGTAATAGAGTAATGATAAGAAGAGAAGAGGTATGCAAAGTTAGAATATGATGTATTAAAGCTTTGCTATAGGTCAAAGCATGAGCGCACCAAAGGAATTGATCTAACAAGCAGTGTCATAGTGACAGTTCACCCAGCAAGTATAGTGTGTATCTGATAACAGAAGGTTGTAGCCTTCATCATCTGAGCAGTGAGCTCTAGGACAGTGAGTCCACTCCCCTAATAGGGATCATTGTAAAAGACTCCTAATAGGGTCCAACCTTTAACAAGGTCTACTGTACTAAAAGCATTGTAAAGCTACTCCTAACAGGGTAAAGGATCTTCTAGAAAGGATCACAAAACACTACTGCAGAATATTAGTGGGTGTCAATTCCCACCGGGGTTTTTACCTATTTGGGTTTCCCCATAACCATATTGGTGTCATGTGTTGATCTTATGTTTCATGTTTATATGAATGTTTAATTCAATACTTAAGCATTTAATTTATGCATAAAGATTAAAGTGAAAAGCTAAAATATAGTGAACATTGATTCACCCCCCCCCCCTCTTAGTTTTCCCATTCCTAAAAAGTATGTCCCTCCTTGGTCCCATAAATAAAATGGCCACCCATCTCCCCAGTTGGCTGAAATATCTCGATGCTCTATGCCCACACTGAGTAAAATACTAGAAGTATCCATCTGCCATAACACTGCCCCTCTGATCTGTAGCCCGAACCAAAAATTGCACTGAAGAGGCAAGCTATCAAGACTACCGAACAAGACTTCCACCTACAAGTAGGGAAGCATGCTCAACCAATCACTCATCTCACTCCTATCCAATAATTAGAAAAGAAGATCCTTCGTAAGTGGGCTGAATGGCCAAAAAAATGCATCCCATACAATAAGGCTAACATGCGATGCACTAAACAACTCTACTGGAAATCCCAAATCAACATAAGGATTCCATAGTTGTCTCTTTATACTCGGGGCCATACCCTGCATAGCATTGTGTGAAAAATTCACACCAACCAACTTAACCATCATGCCATAAGACATAACTACCCCTCCTGGACTATGGGTGCACAAACCATACTGCTCAACAATTGAGCTCATCCTGCTACTCCAACCTGGTGACCAAGGGTCACCTCTGATAACTACACCTGGGTCCCAAACCTCTCAATAAACCTCATCCTCATCCTAGGAATATGAAGTATCTCCCTCATCTATCTCAAAGAGGGGATTATCAAATGTCCACTCACCACCCATCTCAAACAAGGAGTTATCCATTGTTTGAAAGTGGTCTAACTCATCAAGAAACTCTTGGTGACCCAAAGATCATCTTGGACAACTGTCCAAGTCATAAGTCTGCTATATGCTATCAAGCTCCTGAATCACCTCTTGATAGAATTCAGACCTATCCCTATCATCCTACTCCCTTAACTGGCTAGAGACCACAACCTAATTTCTCACCTCCTGTAGAGCAATACGAGTATGCTCCAAAGTGCCATGAGTAGCACTAAGCTCCTTATTGAGCTTATCGAACTCAACATCCTTCTCCCTCAACTACTCAGCATAATTCTCAGCAACCTATAATAGGTGGTCATGATCTGTAAGTAATCTCAGATACTCTGATTTCCAATCCTCAAATGTTGTTCTAACCCCCTATAAATCTATAGTATAGGATCCAATCCCTAGGCCATCTTTCTCTCTATCCCTCTGAGTTGTCCTATACAAATCATCAATGATCTAGTGAGTGTTGTCATGGTGAACAAGTGTTGCAATAATGGTGTCATTACTAAATTTTAGCTAACTCTTTAAGACACACTTCTTATTAGTGTTATCCCGAGATGTACTACCAAATGGGTCATCCATATCAGTGTCATGCAAGAGTGAAGTGCTGCTAAAGAAGTCACGCGATTCCTCATTACCTAAATAATTGAAGGTCTCCAACTAGTAAGCCTAATGATGCTCGTTCATTTCCAATCAATGAACTCGTGAATTTTTCAACCTGTAGCTTAATTAATTCTACTAAGAGTTCATATGCCATGGATGCATACCTTATTCCTCCTCTCCATATTGCCAACAATTCAGTTTGTAATTGTTTGCATATGTCATAATCCCCATCTAAGATCGAGGATAAGATAGTCCTTATGCATGTCCTTACCCCATCTAGATGACGCTCCCTGTAATTATTTAGGAGACACTAAAATAATTGTTGAATTATTTTATCATAACCTAGATTCAAAATGTGACTGAAGACTCTAGTGCTTTCCACTAATTCCAAGATGTTTACCTTCTTATCAAAAGTAGAATCTCTACCATATCTCAGATCATCTAAGCTGTCTATAATTAGCTGTAACACCTATCTCCAAATATGCTCAGTGTAAGGAATGATGGTAGTTGTAATCTGAGAGATCTCACTGAGACATGAGGTAATTGCAAGCCTAACATCTCAAAGTGGATGATTTATAAACTTGTGTTATACCAATGAAACCATTGAGGGATGCATGGCCCTATTGAATTTATTTCCTTTAGTTTGACAAGCATACCTCCCATGATTTTCTTCTCCTACAATTTCCATAAAAGGCAACACAATTCATTTCCTACCTCCATTTCTTTTTGGATATCTTTGAGCTTCACACCGTAAAATGTGCCATTGAACTCCTTAGAGAATATTGGACTTTCCAAAGACTCCATGATTAAGTTTTCCTCCAAGTTTGTGCCTGTATCATCTTAAAATGGAAGCACTTCCAGGATAAGAGTGTTTAGGCCTCCGAATAAGTGATCTGGGGTCATGTTAAGTGCCTTGATTGGGTCTTTGCATGTATCTAGTTGTTCCCCCCTATTCTACTTTCCTATGCACCTGATTTTCCCTTCAATCTACATTTCCTAGCATTTTGGGCCAGGATTCTGAGGTTTTTGACCATAAGGTCAAAGTCGACCTCTATCTTAACCTAGTCAGGATTGACCTCTATCTTGACCTGGTCAGGATTGACCTCAATCCTGACCTAGTCAAGTTTGAGCTCAATTTTGCCCCCCCTATTCAAATTTCAAATTCCTTAAATTCTGGGTGTCGAGTTTTGGGGATATTTGTTTTCCCGCCTCTAGGTTGGCCATTTCGGGTTTTAGAATAGTAAATCCTTAAATTGCATTTAATCTAGGCATATTTTATAAAGGATAAGACCTAATTGGGATCTAATTCTCCAAGGTGGCCCCTCTAGAGGATTGTGCCCTAGTTCACTATAAAAGGAGGCCTTCGTCTCTCATTTTCTCCATCAAGTTTTATGAGAACATCTCATGTCAAGAAATTGCAATCTCTCAAGCTCTCAAGTGCAAGCAAGAATTCAAGCATTCAAGAAATCCTTCAAGCATTCAAGTGTTCAAGCATTCATCCATCAAGGAGATCCATTGCTAGCCATTGAAGGATTCAATCTCTTTGGAGCCCCCTTGAAGATCCATCCTTCTACATTCATCCAAGCCTCCTCATATGCAAAGATCAATTCAAGATTGGTGTTGAAGATCAAATGCCATTGATTTGAGACATCCTACATTCGTTCTACATCCATTGAAGCACTCTTACTTGTGGATTTGAGGATTCAAATCCTCTACAAGGACTTCAACATAAGCGAGGTGATTTGTTTCAATTATTTTGTTTATGCACACTACATTTCAATTCAATTTCAAGTTTAATTCTTAAATTGGGGTTTGACCAAGGAAAACCCCCCATACCAACAAAACCCCCATTTTCTTGTAGGTATAGGTCTAGAATTTTTTATCTGAGAGTGGATTTGGATACCCTTTTCAGCGAACTTTCAAGATCTGTGAACAAGGTCAGAATCAACCTTCAAATAAAGAATCTAGCCTTTGACCTTTTATGAGGGTCAAAGTCAACCTAATCTCATCTTGGCAAAATATTTCTGGGTTTTCTTCATCTTGGTGTTTCCAGTATGAAATAGGTTGTCGAATTGCCTGAAAGTACACACAGACATCAGAAATTGACATTTTCCAGATTTTCCCTAATTTGAGGTTAGTATTTGTATTTCAATTATTTCAGATTTCAAGCATAATTCAACCATAGGGAAATATAGGGTTTCTCTCTCTTTTCCATATTCTTCATAGATTGATTTGATTGTGCATTAGCCTTTTCATTGATCAAATTGGATCTCTCCTTTGGGAATTTGGATTTAGGAGTGGATCTCATATTTCCCCCATTATTCATACATTTTTACATTTGAATAGGTGTGATGCCATTTTAACCCTATTCATTTTGGTGAACCCGACGTACTTACTCTCTTTTCTTTTGTGGAATTGGATGCGCTATTGTGCTTTCCTTTTATCTTGTTAGTATTAGATTTTTCCTTTGTGTTAGATCTTTCATGCTAATTAGATTTCAAAAATAAAAAAATATTCATGCTTTATGTGTTCTTATTTTAGTTCATTACATTGGTTTATGAGCTTTACTACTACTATTCCTACCTATAAGATTTCGGTTAGAAGAAGTTGTAGACTCATGGGTGCCTTTGATCCTGAATCTTCCTCTCCTTTCCTTAGGATCCTGGATGATAACTTGATTCTTCATGATTCCAATCCTACAATGGAGAAAAAATCTTCTCACTCATCTCATGATGAGGATGAATCTTTAAGAGTTCATCCTGAACAAGTCCAAAAACTTTCAACTGAACTTGATAAACTGGGTAATTGGCTTATTCAAGAAAACCATAATCAAGATTCTATTCAAGCTATAGAGGCTTTTAAGAAATTTCTTCATGATATTAATCAAGGTGTTAACCTCTTGTGTGGTATTACTCACCTTTTTCATTCAAATGTTAAACCTTTAGCTTAGGAAGCTCAAGATTTAGGGTTGATTCCTCCTATCACTAGTGTTGAACCTCCTTCTAATCCTTTACCTATACTCCTTCTTTGGTGATGGTTCCCTCTATTCCTATGAGTGTTCCTCCTGTGTCCCTTCCTACATCACAACCTTCATATCATAATATTCCTTTTACTTATTCCAATCCTCTTCCAACTATAGTTCCTAGTGTTCCTCCAGTTGTGTCTTCTTTTCCTGTAGCTTCTTACACTTTACATAGTGTGTCTAATGTTGCTACTCCTCCTATTTCCTCTAATGATTCAACAATCATTAGTTTGGCTCAAATTGTGTCATCCTTACAACAACAACTCGCTTCCTTAACTCAAAACAAGTTTAGTATTCCTACATGTGGCATGGGAAGTCCTTTGTCCTTGGATATTATTTGTACTCCTATTCCTCAACAAGGTGATATGCCTTGTCTTGAGAATTATAACGAAACAGGAGATCATGTTCATCATGTTAAATTATTCCAAATCCTTTGTAGTGATTATGCTCATGACCATAGGATTTTATCCAAACTATTTGCTAGAACCTTCCATGACCAAGCCTTAAAATGGTATTGCTCCTTGCCTCCTATTCTATTGATTCCTTTCCACAACTTGCTAATGCCTTTATTCAATAATTTCAAAACAACATTGGCCCGCAAGTGTCTTTGACTAATTTGATGCATTGTAAACAAAGTGCTAAGGAAAAATTAACTGACTTTATTGGTAGACTTAAGCATTTGCATGCTGAGATTTCCTATCATGTTCCTGATATTGATATTTAATGTATGTTTATTTCAAATTTGCAAAAGAATATTAGAGATAAGAGTCTGCTTACTGAATTTACCTCTTTTCAACAACTTTGTGTAGCGCTTCATCATTATCAATTACAAGTGAGCCAATTTGAGAGCAACACTCCAATGGATTCTATTCTAGTTGATAAGAGTGATGTTGCTCCTAATCCAAAAAAATTTCAAAAATTCAACAACTATGTCAAGATAAACAAACAAGTGAATGCAGTTGCTGATCAAGTTGTTGTTGCATCTCACAATGCAACTTCTACATCCACTACTTTTAGATTAAATTGTATGTTTACTCCTCTTTCTGAATCATTACATGCTATTATGAATAGGCTGTTAACTACTAATATGATTACTTTACCTCCTATTTGACCTCTTTTACCTGCTACGATTGCATCTAAATCTTTTGATCAAAATGATTTTTGTCACTATCATCATCAAAATGGTCATGATACTGAGAAGTGTTACTCTTTAAAACATAAGGTTCAAGACTTAATTGATTCTAATGCCTTATCTGTTGATAATCTTGATGGTAGTGGGAACAAATTTGTCTCTCCTCCTAATCAAAACCTTCAAATCTATACAAATCATTTAACTACACATGATACTAATACAATTGCTCAACCATCTGCAATGGAAATTACGTATGATTCAAAGATGGATGATCTCAATCATGTTGTTAATCAGGTGGAGCATGTTGATCAATTTGTATCTCCCCCTCAACCTCAACCTCAACCTCAATCTTAGATTCCACCTCAAGTTTAGTTTCAACCTTGACCAAAACCTAAACCTAAAATGAAAACTCAACCTAAACCTTGACAACAACCTAAGAATAAAAGACCTCGGGAACTTTTGATTACCTTTGATGAATCTGAGACTATTAAAGCTCTTGTTGGTCCCCTTTACATTTCGGCTAGGATTTCTTAGATACCTACTCGTGGTTGTCTTATTGATACTACATCCTTAGTCAATGTTATTATTGAAGAAAATATTTTTATGAAAAGCTTACAACATGATTCTTATGATACATCGGATGTGTGGATTCAAACTTGTAATGGTTTTCTTTATCCATCATTTGGTTCTATTACTTTACCAGTTGAACTTTGTGGAAAAATTGTGAACACTACCTTTGTAGTGGTTCCTACTTCTCATCAATTTCAAGTTAAGCTAGGTTTGCCTTGGTTGACTACCATGCATGTTGTTGCTTCACCTATCCATAAGTTTCTTAAGTTCATTCATGATGATGAAGTGAAGATGATTAATCATAGTCTACATCAACCTTCTAGGCCTAGAGATTGTGCTGCTCTAGATTTCTTTTGGCCTTTCATTACCTAACTCATGTCCTCCTCAACCTGATAATCTTTTTTTATCATATCAAGCTTATAAACATCATAAGATTCTTCAATTAATCATACCTCCTATGGATCTTAATCATGGTCTTTTGCCTACACCTTCTATACCTCCTTTAACTATGGCTTCTAGTTCTATTAAACCTATCAAAGATCCTGTGATTATTTCTCCTATTGTTGATAATCCTATTGATCTTCCTAAAGAACCTGTGAAGGATCCTATGATTGTTCCTCCTAGTTCTCAACCTATTTCAAATAAATAAAAATCTAATCAATATGCTAATGAATGTCATAAGAAGCGTCGTGCTCATGCTAAAGCTCATAGTTCTATTCTTCAAAGATCTCTACCTTCCTCGGATAAACCTATGCATGATGTGTTAAAAGAGGTTGTTACTAATAATGATGTTAAGATGCATGATTATGATGATTCTATTTGTATCTTAGATCCTATTTTGATTAATTTAGATGAAGAACATACTCTTGATGATACTAATGATGATGAATATGAGACTATTGACATTGACATTGACATTGATTTACCTAATATACTTTCATCACAATTAACACTTACACCTAATGTCAAACATTGTGATTCTCAAGAGGATCCTTATTTCAAACTAGCTATCATTCCTAATGTGTTGGATATAGTCCCTCTTGTGAGTTACCCACCTTCCCTAAATGATATACAATGAGACGGGGAGAGTAGGTGGCATGTTTGATTGGCTTGTCCTTCATGGTAGCTTTGTTGTGTGTTTGCTTTCTGTATTGTGCTTCTCCTGTAATGTGTTTGCTAAATGTTGTTAGATTCTTTTATATGATCCTTGTTACTCAGTTGGTGAAAGGTGATGAAGGAATCAAAATTGTTGTTCAAATTCCTCTATATGTATCTCTATGCTTCTATGTGTTGTTCAATTTTATGTTGTAGTTGTGCTATTGTTCGTAAATGTTTCCTTGTGTAATCTACTTGGATTTGAGATATGGTAGCACTAATTCTTTTTGGTCTCCACATAATGGTCTGAAAAGATTCTCCTTCATATATCTTATGTGATCTTTCCTCCTTTGTGATCATAGTTCTACTTTATTTGGGGAATGATGTCAATTCATTTGCAATAATATCATATATATATTATCTTATGATCATACTGACCCCATGGTAGGTAGATCCCTTCTCTGTTCTCTATATGTTTATGTGATATTTCCCTTGATTTGTCTTCATCTGGGGGCATCTCGATGTGGAAACGTAATCAGTGGAGTTGTTTATGTTTCCGTTAAAGCCATTTCTCCTGTTCAAGTGTCAGCAATGACTTTAATGTGGGGGCATACACTCTGCTCGCCTATTGCACACATGCACTTTTTGATACACAATTATTTTTCAAGATACTTTTTCTCCCTTTTTAGATTAGTAACTAATCCTTAAAGCATGGATTTATATTTTAGGATCTCTTGATCCCTCCTATTTCAAATATACATATTTTTTGATCCCTTAAGGTCGAAGGTGTCCTTAAGACTGGATCTTTTTAGTTTTTTAGTTTTATTCTTATGGAATAGAATATTCCTAAGGGTGAATCCTTGATGGGTTGACTAGTGAGTAGTCACATTCACTAGGCAGTCCAATTCCATCTTTCCAATTGTGCCATTTTCTCGTGTGGTTCACAATGGGACATAAGTTCTCATTGGGTGAGGTAATCACACCCTTTTTGTCTCTCTCTAGATATGTCTCTCTTATTGTGATCTAGGAGTCAACAAAGAATTGAGTCCTTGGGGGCTTAAGGTTTCCCTTTGTCCCTTGGATTACGATAAGATTATCTTTTCATTCTGATCTCCTTTACCAAGAGTTTGCATCAAGTTCGTACTCTCCCTAAAGTGGGGGCTTAATGTATTGTCTTAAAATGGAAGCACTTCCATGATAAGAGTGTTTATCCCTCTGAGTAAGTGGTCTGGGGTCATGTTAAGTGCCTTGATTGGGTCTTTGCATGTATTTGGCTTTTCCCCCCTATTCTGTTTTCCTCTGCACCTCATTTTTCCTTCAATCTGCATTTCCTAGCATTTTGGGCTAGTATTCAGAGGTTTTTGACCATAAGGTCAAAGTCGACCTTATGGGGTCAAAGTTGACCTCTATCTTGACCTGGTCAGGATTGACCTCGATCCTAACCTAGTCAGGTTCGAGCTCAATTTTTCCCCCCCTATTCAAATTTCAAATTCCTTGAATTCTGAGTGTCGGGTTTCGGGGATATTTGTTTTCTCGCCTCTAGGTTGGTCATTTCGGATTTCAGAATGGAAAATCCTTAAATTGCATTTAATCTAAGTATATTTTCTAAAGGTTAAGACCTAATTGGGATTTAATTCTCCAAGGTGGCCCCTCTAGAGGATTGTGCCATAGTTCACTATAAAAGGAGGCCTTCCTCTCTCATTTTCTCCATCAAGTTTTGTGAGAACATCTCATCTCAAGCAATTGCAATCTCTCAAGCTCTCAAGTGCAAGAAAGAATTCAAGCATTCAAGCAAGCCTTCAAGCATTCAAGTGTTCAATCATTCATCCATCAAGGAGATCCATTGCTAGCCATTGAAGGATTCAATCTCTTTGGAGCCCCCTTGAAGATCCATCCTTCTACATTCATCCAAGCCTCCTCATATGCAAAGATCAATTCAAGATTGGTGTTGAAGATCAAATTACATTGATTTGAGAAATCCTACATTCATTCTAGATCCATTGAAGCACTCCTACTTATGGATTTGAGGATTCGAATCCTCTACAAGGACTTCAACATAAGCGAGGTGATTTGTTTCAATTACTTTGTTTATGCATAGTACATTTCAATTCAATTTCAAGGTTAATTCCTAAATTAGGGTTTGACCAAGGCAAACCCCCCATACAAACAAAACCCTCATTTTCTTATAGGTACAGGTGCGGGATTTCAGATCTGAGAGCAGATTTGGATACCCTTTTCAGTGAACTTCCGAGATCTACGAACAAGGTTAGAATCGACCTTCAAATAAAGAATCTAGCCTTTGACCTTTTATGAGGGTCAAAGTTGATCTAATCTCCTCTTGGCAAAAGATTTCTGAGTTTTCTTTGTCTTGACATTTCCAGTCTGAAGCAGGTTGCAGAATTGCCTGAAAGTACACACAAACATCAGAAATCAGCATTTTCCAGATTTGCCCTAATTTGAGGTTAGTATTTGTATTTCAATTATTTCAGATTTCAAGTGTAATTCAACCATAGCGAAATATAGGGTTTCTCTCTCTTTTTCATATTCTTCATAGATTGATTCAATTGTGCATTAGCCTTTTGGTTGATCAAATTGAATCCCTACTTTGGGAATTTGGATTTAGGAGTGGATCTCATATTTCCCCCATTATTCATACATTTTTACATTTGAATAGGTGTGATGCCATTTTAAACCTATTCAGTGCCAAAGATTGAATCACTTCTAAAACTGTGAAATGTTGTCACTGTAATAATAATTCTGATTATTCTAGCTAAAGATGATCAATTAATTCCATGTTCACTTTCTCATACAATTTCAACACAAACTGGATAGTCTATCATTAAAGGCTATATATTATCCTAATTACAATTGCATCATTACCGTTGTAGCATTCCAGATTTATGAAAGCCACTGTAATTATCTAATCTAGTTTTACAAGGTATAATCTATAAGTTCTTAATATTGAATGGGTAAGACACGTGCTGATGGTACTATTATATTCAACTGGGTAAGAGCATCTCTAATGCATACAATAATTAATCTCCTATGATTATCTCAAAGAGTATGTAGGAAGGTGTTTATAGCTACTATGGTAATACACATTTGGTTATTTGGAAAATAAACATGTATAGGTTCACTGGTACATAAGATGTGCATACGGTTCTGGGTAAGTGCACAAAGATGGGGGACCAAAAAGGGGGTATAAGATGCCACTTTTTTCCTTAAATCAACAAACTCTAAACTTCAACAAGAAATTGAAGATAGTTAGACTCAAAATTTTAAGATGTAAAAAAAATAAGAGTTGTAATACTCTGAATCTAGTTCCTAAACTACTAACTTATTTTGAAAATGGTGCAGATTAAGGCCCTCAAAAAGGGGGAGCACAAAAAGTGGTCCTATTTTTGGTCCAAAAACATAACATAGTATCTAGTGTGCTCCCCCTAAAATGTTAAACTTTTTTTTGATTTTTTTTAATCGCTCCAGTGAGAAGTTAGCTAACACCACGTAGTTTATCCCAAATTTTTTTGGTAATTTTTTGATGAACGTATAATTTTTGATGAATTTATGAAGTGTACACATCTTGAAAATGTGAAATTTCTATGTGCTCCCCTTATAAATCATTTAAAACTAATAAAAAATTAAATTTTCTTTTTTTTAAAGTGTGTAGAATGGAGTCTAGTTTCTAAAAATGTAACTTATTGGAAAATTCGATGAACGAGCCAAAATCTATGCCCAAAATACTGTGTGTTGGTTTTTTACAAAGAAAATACATACACAAAATAAATTAGAGTTGAAAAAGTTAACATAATCAAAATTAAAAATAAATTATATGCTTAGATAGCTAACAAAGAGATCTACAATATCACATTGTCTGACTTTCACGTTCTCGAGCCATGATTAAACCTGACGAGAAGCACACAAAAAAAGATGTCATTTTTTTGTATGTCTACTGGAAAACACGTCTCAGGCCTATTTCAATCATCCAAGCCTTTGGGTTGGATCTCCAAGGAAAATCCAATCCTTAGGATTGGTAAATTCAAATCCTTTACAAAGTGTGCATGCCCTATAGGGTGTGCACCCTATGTAAGATATAGATTTATATAGTGAGAGAGAGAGGGGGGAGGGGTAATTTATACAAAGAGAGGGGGGGGATAATTTAAACAAATATAACATTTAAGTATAAGTTTGATAATTTTAATTTCTTATACTTTAAGTTATATTTGTATAAATTATAAAATATAATGCTTTCAGGATGTTTGGGATAGGTTCCAGCTTCATAGGAGTTAACATGCAGATTCTAGATTTGAAAAATTCTAGACTTAGCCAAATTTTAGGATTTAGCAAGCCTTCAGTAGGGTTACCTCCCACAATCCATCATGGATTTCTAAGGTCAAACTGAAGCTAGAAAAAGGATTCCCAAAGGGTTTTAACTTGTTTTATCACAAATCACTTGGTTTTGACCCTATGTCTAGGACAGATTTAGCTTAGCTCTCACCCAAATCTCTCTCTCTCTCTCTCTCTCTCTCTCTCTCTCTCTCTCTCTCTCACACACACACACACACACACACACACACACACACACATCATCCTATCTCTCCCCCTTATCTACTCTCTCTCTCTCTCCCTTCTTTGTCACTCTGTCACTCTCGAGAGAGAGACAAGGGAGAAAGGGAGAGAGACAAGGGAGAAAGGGAGGGGAGAGAGAGAGAGAGAGAGAGAG
The DNA here is from genome assembly GCA_027943335.1 of Chamaecyparis obtusa. Classification (NCBI taxonomy): domain Eukaryota; kingdom Viridiplantae; phylum Streptophyta; class Pinopsida; order Cupressales; family Cupressaceae; genus Chamaecyparis; species Chamaecyparis obtusa. Next base: position 94,304 of record BSBK01005913.1, read on the forward strand.
AGAGAGAGAGAGAGAGAGAGAGTAGATAAGGGGGAGAGAGAGGGTGATGAGAGAGAGAGAGGAGAGGGTGATGTTTTTGTGTGTGTGTGAGAGAGAGAGAGGGGGGGATTTGGGTGAGAGCTAAGCTAAGTCTGTCATAGAGATGGGGTCGAAACTAAGTGATTTGTGATAAAATGAGTTAAAACCCTTTGGGAATCCTTTTTCTAGCTTCATTTTGGCCTCAGAAATCCATGATGGATTTTGGGAGGTAACCCTACTGAAGGCTTGCTGAATCTTGAAATTTGGCTAAGTCTAGAATTTTTCAAATCTAGAATCTACATGTTAACTCCTATGAAGCTGGAACCTATCCCAAACATCCTAAAAGTATTATATTTTATAATTTATACAAATATAACTTAAATTATAAGAAATTAAAATTATCAAACTTATCACACTTATACTTAAATGTTATATTTGTATAAATTACCCCTTCTCTCCTTCTCTCTCTCTCTCTCTCTCTCTCTCTCTCTCTCTCTCTCTCTCTCTCTCTCTCTCTCTTTCTAGTTTTTCATAGCACATGAGCACTTTGTAAACATTGGATTACACTCTTGTGGCTTTGCATAGTGCACACAGGGGGTGAAAATTTTAGGATTTTACAAAGCGCGTGTGCCCTATTTGGCACATGCCTTATTTGGTGCATGCCCTATTTGGTGTGCGCACTTTGTTTTGCATTGCCAAAGCCTAAGGCTTGGGCAACCCAAGCTCTAGGGTGCACACCCTTTAGTGCGTGCGCAATATGCATGATGGGGGGCCAAAAAGAAAAGTGGCATCTTTTTGGTCCCCCATCTTTGTGCACTTACCCTTCTCCATTTTTGATTTCTCATAAAACATTTGTAACACTATGATCACTCAACATAGTCATTTCCATTCATCAGAAAATAATTTTGAACTCTGATTTGAATCAAATAGGGAAATAGAGAAACTAGTATATATTAACTTCAATGTTTTGAAGGCTAAAATAGTATGCATAGAACACAAGAGTGGCCAACTAGTTTAGCACTAGAAGCACGATGGTCATGTGGAGTTAGTGCCTAGTCTTACTGTGCCTTTCAACTAGATGTCTTCCTGGTGGAACAAAGTGTCACCCTTCTGATAGAAAAAACTTTCAATGGTGTGGTATACACTAGTGTGAATGGAGTTACTGGTTCACGTTAGCTATTGTGTATGAATGTAGTGCCTGTTGTTCTAAATTTATTACCAATTCTATGATGAGTAAGTTGATATTTGAAATAAATATATATGATTTCATCAACAAATATAACTTATTATACAGTCTCAGAGACACGGAATATCAACATCAATGCCCCAATGCTTACATCCATCTTCCATCTGGCTTTTGGTTATCACTTGGAATCTGACTAAGTCCACATGGTCATAGAAAACATGAGCCTTGCAATCTTTTTTATCTCCCTCCATTATTCACACTAAGCACACAATGCGTGTGGTGATGAGTTTCGGGCACATGAGGATGAGTCTTGATGGTTAGATTGGTGATTCATTCCCAACACCCCACCAGGAGTTTGCTGAGGCTACGCATGACATAGTCCCATAAATGAGTCCCCTTCCCTGCTCTCACTCTATTCTTAGAAGCCTCTTGGGGTGTGTGGATTTTTGTTACAGCGCCCAGTCTGGTAGCAATACATAACTCGACTATATCAATACACTTCCGATCACCTTGCATGGACTTAAGTGGCAGTGTCATCTATATTGTGACACTTAATATGTGACTCTCAAAATATAATACTTCTCCCACTTACGGCACTATCATATTAATATTGCATTGAAATTTAAATCAAAACATTAGTTGCCCATTTTCACATATAATAATCGCATGAGTCTATTACAACCAAGCTGGGACCCGATAAAATATTAATTCTTTACTCACTGCACCGATACTTAAATTAACATAAAATTCCTTCCATAATATTCAACTACATAATATTCATCGACGCTAATAAAAAACTACAAAGTGTTACAAGTTTTCACCAATGTTAAAAAATTTCATTGGTTGTAGGCTCTTGCTACCTGACTCATACGGAAGAGGAAAAGATAGAGACCATGTGCAAGGCCAGGGGTGCACAACGAGAAAATATAGTCACTTCTTCTTTTATTCCCACTATCAGCTATGTACTCAGCTCAAGCCCCACAATACCAACTCACAGTGCCTACAATAATGTCCAGCCTTGTCTTTATATTTCCTCTTGGACAAATTGATTCTTCGTACAAACCCATAACCTGAGCCTACTACCTAGGTGGATATTACTTATTTTATTTCTTTATTGAATGTACTAGTTGACTATCTGCTAGCTCTTCATCACTAAAACCCACTCTTATTTTCTCAACTGAAACTTATCTTCTGCAAATTACGCTGCTATAGAGAGCTTCATTTTTTTTTATCAAAATGTTCAGTTTTATAAATTTGTTACTGAAGGAACCTCACAGGCTGGCATAATGCTAGGCTTTGATACCATTGAAATGACCCTAACCAGCCATTCTCTTATTTTTACAACTAAATCTCATACAGATTTGAAACAAACAATAACATGCAAATAATCAGCAGATATATTCGAATAACCAGTAGATATAATATTATTAAACTTCTAACACATGATAGGTAAGGAGGATCCAATTAAGGATGGTCCAAACAAGAAGCCAAACACCATAATGCAAAATACCATAACAAGATAATGTTTTCAACTGAATTTTCATTAACATGCCCGGTTGTAAGGCCTTCCGAGTTAGGGCCAAATACAATAAAAGTATTTTTGTAATCTTCCAGCTAGTCCCACTCTAAAACAATCAACAACTGATGGAAACCCTAAGGAAAATCTAAACTTGAGCTCGCAAGCCTCCAACCAATCTCCTTGTCTACAAGCATGCAAACCACTAGCTCTGCTATTACAAATTATTAGATAACAATTTGATCTTCAAGATCTCACAGGATCTAGAGTGCTATCCTTCTATCTTCTCCAATCTATTCTAATCTGCCCTTAAACAACTACATAAACACTCCTTAAATACTAATCTTCGGCGACAAGTTGGATGGAAGAAACAATTCACTCCTAAGCCAAGTCGGCTCCTATTATAAACAAATATTAAATGCAACAACAGTGGGCTCATAAATAGTCTTACAAACATTTAATTCCCCATGTTGGCCTCTAGATCTACATAGGAGAATACAACAAAAGATACCAACAATAAATGCACCGAGTTGGCCAACCAAATCTCCAAGAACTCTAGTCGGTAAACTAGAACTACCGAGTGCCAGTTAGTAAACCAGACACATCATTTCTTCTCTCCATTATCTAAATTTCTTTGGAATATATATAGTTTTTTATTAAGCCTGAGTTGGCCTAATTAATGCAGTTAAGCTTGATGGATCCAATTAAGGACTGACCAACCTTGCAGCCAAACCAATATGCAGCAGAAATACACAATACAAACGGCAGATCTGATATGAAATAGAAGTCTTTATTCATGAAAACACTAATTACATGCAATGTGCCAGGCTGTAAGGCCTTCCTAGTTACAACCAATTACAATGCAAGTAACAGTCTACAAGATTTCATAGGATCTAAATCTTTTCCCCAACATTAGCATCTAGCTAGTCCAAGTCTGCAACATGCAACACACTTGTAGGCACCCAGGAAAGATCTAAACTTGTACTCAAACTTCCAAGCAATCTTCCTACTCCTAATCTTGTAGGCTACTAACCTTCCTTCCAAATTTATGATGCCTAAACAACTACCCAAGCATCCTATAAATATTGAATCCAAGCCACAAGCTGGCTAATGAAACAATAAATCCTTAGAAACAAATATTAAATGCTAAAACATCAATTGGCTCTCACATAACCTTACAAAATAAATAAACTCTCAAAGATGGCCCCCAATGGTCATCAGATCCGCATAGAAGAATGCAAGATGCCAAATCTAGGTCCCCACATGTTCTTCAGAGACTGAGCACCCCAGTAACCACATAAACTGAGCAACCAGTCTCCCAAACTAAGCAAGAACTCCACCAAACTAAGATCAAAACTAACAATCTACCCTCAAAGACAAACATATTTTGGTTGATACAGGATTTCCAAGAATCCTAGGATGCTCCTTCATCAGACACCCTAGGTAAGAAAGGTTTTCTCATAAGGAAATCAGGAATGCCTCAAGGGAATCAGAATAGGTATGCCAAATCTATTCTTCAAGCATATCTCCTCTTGTCCTTCATCCCAAGTAGTCTTCAATTCATTCATTATCTCATGCAAAAAGTCCTTCTATCTTCCACTTTGTTTACACCTCTAGTTGGCAATTGACAATAACTGACTCTGACCACTACCGATCACTTCAGTACCTCGGTAAGGTTCATCCCTTCCAGACTTGTCAATAAACTTAGTATCATCTACATCTCTCTGTGTCACAAATGTCACCATCTGCTGAACCATCTCTGCCAGCAAAACCATCTATCTCTTAATCTCAACAAACACTTTAGAGATATCATTCTCCTTCTCCTTCAAACTAGACTTAATAGGAATAGGTTCATCAACCTTGTGCTCCTGAGATTTTTCATAAGGACAACACCTGATAACTCCACATCCTTTAACCCCTATCTCCTATAAAGGTGTTAGCTTATGACAAGATCCTTCATGCCTAACCACATAGGTATTAGCACAATCATCAAACAAAACATTCCTGTCAAACTGCTAGGGTCTACTGAGCAACAGATGACAAGCATCCATAGGCAATACATCACACAATATCTCATCATGGTAAGATCTAATTTGAAACTTAACCAAGCATTGTTCTTCAAATCTAACCTTAAAAACATCTCCTATCTAACTAATCTGATAAGGACTAGGATGTTCCCTTCTTTCCAACTTCAATTTACTAACCATTTCATCTGAAACAAAGTTCTCATAACTGCCACCATCAACTATGACATTACATACATTATCCTTGCACTTACATTTGGTTCTAAACAAATTTATTCTTTGCACCAGTTTAGGAACACATGCAACTAACCTTCAAGTGATAAGACATTCACCTTTCTTAGGAAGATTCTCAATGTCTTCTTCAACAGCTAATGCAACTCTTTTCTTAGGATACTGCCACCTTCTATGACTAGCTTCACCACAATTATAACAAGTGTCGATGAACTTATTCTTCCACTTCCTTCTTTGTCCAATATTCTTAGTAACTTGTCCACCACTAGATCCCACATCAGACTTAGGATTCTCTATCACATTACTCTCAGCATATGTCTCACCAGTTTTACCACCTCAGTTCCTACTGTTTTGTTTTCCTTCATAATTTTTATTCAATTTCTCTTCAATCTTCAATGCCATCTGATAAGCATCACTTATTGTTTTCATCTGCATAGTAAGGAACTCTTCCTGAATACTAGGTCTCAAACCATAGACATACCTAGTAACCTTCTCTTTATCAGCTTTAGAATGACCAGTCCTAATCAAGATTATATAAAACTCCTCAGTATACTCCTGTACCAATTTGTTAGTCTACCTCAAAGCTTTCATCTTCTTAAACATGTCCAATTCATAATCCACCAGAATAAATTGCTTCTTCAACTTGTCAACCATTCGGTTCTACTTAGTGATTTTTTCTTTTCTTCTTCTACCTCTTTCCAACTAAACTTTTCTCCACAAGATATTTTCATGACCTTTCAACTTAGTCTTTGCAAATCTAACCCTATCAGGATCTTCTATTTCTTCATACTCAAAGTATTCATCAATCTCATTGATCCAATCAATCAATTCTTCTGGCCTAAGCCTTCCAGCAAATGTAGAAACTTCAATCTTAGGTCTTTTCCCAATCTTAGACATAGCTTTCAGAATTTGATTCTCCTTAGAATCTCTAGCTTCTTCGACAACTTCTTCAAAATGGTCTTCCTCAGATTCATCATCACTATCCTCTTTCAAGGTAGGCTTCTTCTTTCTCAATTCCTCTTGTAGGTCTTGCACTTGTTTTTGCAAAGCACTAAAATCATCAAGACAGAATTATCTAGTAGCTTCCTCTTCTTCAGAGATCTCACAATTTCTCCTCGAAGGCATCATCAACGCAAGATCTAGATACACAAGATCCACTCGACTCCAATAGGAATAGACTTTGCTCAAATAGGAACAAACTTTGCTTTGATACCACTTAATGCAGTCAAGCTCAGTGGATCTAATTAAGAAATGACTGACCTTGTAGCCAAACCAATATGCAGCGGAAATACACAATACAAACAGAAGATCTGATATGAAATAGAAGTCTTTATTCATGAAAACACCCATTACATGCAATGTGCCAAGCTGTAAGGCCTTCTTGCTTATGGCCAATTATAATGCAAGTAATAGTCTACAAGATCTCACAAGATCTAAATCTTTTCCCCAACATCAACATCCAGCTAGTCTAGGTCTACAATAGGTAGCACACTGGTAGGCACCCAGGAAAGATCTAAACTTGTACTCAAACTTCCAAGCAATCTTCCTACTCCTAAGCTCGTAGGCTACTAACCTTCCTTCCAAATTTATGATGCCTAAACAACTACCCAAGCATCCTATAAATACTGAATCCCAGCCACAAGTCAGCTAATGAAACAATAAATCCTTACAAACAAATATTAAATGCTAAAACATCAGTCAACTCTCACATGGCCTTACAAAATAAATAAACTCTCAAAGATGGCCCCCAATGGTCATTAGATCCACATAGAAGAATGCAACATGCCAGAGCTAGGTTCCCACATGTCCAATGGTCAATCCATAACATGAGGAGCATGACCCAAATTAAATGCACCAGTCGGCCAAGCCGATCTAACAAAAAAATCTTGTCAGTAAGCAAGAACACTGAGCAATAGAAGAAGAACCAAGCAGCAGTCGACTGACCATGCCAGGTATGACCAAGCAATATAGTTACTATTGAACACCAGTAAACCGACACCTACAGTTACCGAGTGTTCTTCAGAGACTGAGCTCCCCGTAACCACATAAACTTAGCAACCAGTCTCCCAAACTGAGCAAGAAATTGGAACCAAACTAAGATCAAAACCAACAATCTACCCTCAAAGACCAACATATTTTTGATTGAGACAGGATTGCCAAGAATCCTAGGATGCTCCTGCATCACTAATGGTGGATAATTTGTACTCTTGAAAGAGAGATCACAAGTTCAAATCCTACAGGGGATACTTGGTATGTACACCCCATTTGTAGCATAGTTATGTGTCTCTTGCTTGGAGTACAAGGAAATATCATACATTGTTAGTCATCTTAAGACCCAAAAATAGATCTCCACATATCATGGACTATAAATGGGTCCATTTCGATTTCCAAACATCCTCACAAGCATGTATGAACAATTTTTATGATCAGTCCTTTTTTTCACATGATAGAATCATCATGTCAAGCTCCAAGCACTTTTATTTCTACAACTAAACAATATGTGTGCGCGCATGCAAAGGGTTAGGGGGAGGATTTGGCAGGTGGGATAGAAGATGGCATATGTCAATGAATCCTTATGATATTTCATAAACTGAATTTATAAGACAAAATAAATGGTTAAATCACCTTTAAAAACATCATAATTTATCCACCATTAGGCCAACTTGGGCTTAATAAAAAACTATATATATTCCAAAGAAATTGAGATAATGGAGAGAGAAGAAATGACATGTCTTCAATGTTTGAATTAAAATGAAATATTGTAATAACATCTACAATGTTGGAACAGTTTAGCATGGGGTCTAAGAGAAGTGTTTCTTAATAATGAAAAGAAAGGACTTAGTGTTTCCAAATCTCAAAATTAGAGATTAACCCTTAAAAGTGTGATTGCAAAATCAAAGCAAGAAAGAAATAGCTATAATATGATGTAGCACACAACCCTCTGTTAACAATAAAAATCAATTACAAAATTTTTTAAAAATAGATTTGAAACCTTCAATATTTTCTATTCATCACTGACTTCCTCTACAATTCACTGCAAACTCTTAAGTAACCAAAAAACCTAGAAAACCAAGAAATCTAAAATTTACCCTTTTTGGTAGATTTTTTCCATAGTTGTTTTTTTGCCATTTTTGGTAATTTTAAAAAAACACCTAAAAAGATGAGTTTTTGCCTAAACATGCCCTTGACTAAGTTAGAATGAATTGCCAACTAATATCCGAGATTAGAAACATAAATTCAGATTTATTACAAAATAGAACTTTCTAAAAACTAGAGAAAAAACACTAAAAGCTTATTTTGGAGCCCTCGATGAAACTTTTAGCTCCCAAAAATGTGCAAAAATGGACCCCAATCAATTTGAGATCATTGGAAAAACAAATGGCACCTCCTGAGGCATGCACCCAAAAAATTTCAACAAAAACCCAAACCTGAGTCAAAAGTTATGACCTCTGGAAGTTTCAGCATTAGTTTATGACCTACGAAAGGTTCTGCATCATTCTCCCCTTCTTTAAAGGAACGTGGCTCCTGCAAGTGGTTGTTTATGAACTACTACAAATTTTTGGGGTCCAACTTCATCACTTCCCACTATGAGATCCAAGTGCTATCCGTCGTTGGTAATCCCTCCCACTGAATCAAGTACCTATTGTAATGACCATTCCGGCTAACTATAGATTGCTTATCTAGAATGTGGGCAATCTTTTCCTTCATTTTACTTGGAAGGTGGTGATGCCAATACACCTCATCTTTACTATCTGGCTTAGATATTTCTCCATGAAATGCATATAAATCAGAAACATTAAATATAAGAGAAATATCCAGATCATCTAGTAAACAAACATCATAAGCATTATCATTGATCTTCTTTAGAATTCGGCAAGTACCTATCTTTTTTAATTTCAGCTTATGATATGCGCTAGTAGGAAATCTCTCATGCCTCAAGTACACCATCACCAAATCACCTATATTTAATGTTTGTCTCCTTCTACTAGCATCTGTGATAGCCTTATATTGCTCATTGCTATCTTGCAATTTACTCCTCACATCTTGTTGAAGTTGTTGAAGGTGTTTAGCAAATGCTTCTCCATCGTCGCTAATTCTATCTTGCATAGGGAGTTGTACAAGGTCCAAAACACCCTGAGGATTCTTACCATATACAATCTAAAAATGATATTTTCTAGTTGATATGTTAATAGAACTATTGTAAGCAAACTCTGCTTGAGGCAATGCCAAGTCCCAGTGCTTGGGCTTTTCACCAACAATGCATCGTAATAGGTTTCCAAAACTCTAATTGACTACCTCAATTTGTCCATCAGTTTGGGGATGATAGGCACTGCTAAACTACAACTATGTTCCCATCTTCTTCCATAAGGTCCTCCAGAAATGACTCAAAAAATTAGTATCCTTGTCAGATGTGATAGACTTTGGAATGCCATGGACTCTAACAACTTCTGAGAAAAATAAGTTGGCTATCCTTGTGGCATCATTAGTTTTTTTACAAGCAATAAACTGAGCCATCTTCGAGAATCTATCAACAACTACAAAAATAGAATCTGTACCTCGCTAGGTGTGGGGAAGCCATAATACAAAATCCATACTCACATCTATCCATGGCTCAATGGGTACAGGTAGAGGTGTATACAAGCCTATGTTTGGGAGTGACCGTTAGCCACTTGATAGACTCTGCACCTTGCCACATACTTAGTAATGTCCCTTTTTAGTTTTGGCCAGTAGTATTTATCTTCAACCAAGGCTATTGTCTTGTCCTCCCCAAAGTGACCATCCAAACCACCACTATGAAATTATCAAATAATATTGTCCCTCATGGAACTAGCTGGTATAAAAATTTGTTTTCCTCTAAAGAGGTAACCATCCTGCATAAAGTATTCTCCTCTCATGTGATCTAAAAGACTACTTGTTGGCTCTTTAATCTTCTCTATAATTTCCTGAAAATCATCATCAGCCTCATACAAAACTTTAATATAATCAAAACCAATTATCTATGTTTTCATTATAGTTATTAGTGTAACATGCCAACTTAGGGCATCGACAACCTGATTTTTCTTTCCAGACTTATGCTTCAAAACAAAATTATACCCTTGCAAGAAAGACACCCATTTAGCATGCCTACTGTTCAATTTCTTTTGTGTGTTCACATATTTTAAGGCCAAATGATTTGTGAACAATATAAATTTTTGTGGGACCAAATAATGCCTCCAATGCCTTAAGGCTTGAACAATAGCATAAAATTCTAAATCATAGGTAGAATAGTTCTTCCTCACATCATTTAACTTTTCATTGAAAAAGGCTATTGGTTTACCTACCTGGCTAAGAATAGCACATATTCCAACATGGGAAGCATCACACTCTACTTCAAATACTTTATCAAAATTTGGATTGCCTTGACCTTTTCTGGGTCCATCTGAACACCATCTTCAGAAATGACAAAGCCCAAAAAAGTCAAACTATTTTGCATGAATTTGTACTTCTTTAAATTTGGACAAAGCTTCTCTTTCTTAGTACACTCAGGATGAGCCTCAAGAGTTGTAGGTGATCTCCTTTTTTTTTCTATAAATTAGGATATCATCAAAATAAATGACAAAAAACTTACCAATGTAGGGTCATAAGACAGTATTAATCAATCTCATGAATGCACTTGGTGAATTAGAAATCCCAAATGGCATAACCATCCATTCATACAAGCCATCCCTAGTCTTAAAAAATATCTTCCACTCATCTCCTTCATGAATTCAAATCTGGTGGTATCCACTTCGTAGATCAATCTTGTTGAAGTATTTGGCTCCTGCTAATTCATCCATCATATCCTCTATACAAGGAATAGGAAACCAATACTTGATAGTAATCTTATTAATTTCTCTACTATCAGTACACATCCTCCATGTTCCATCCTTTTTCGGAGTCAATAATGTAGGCATAGCACATGGGCTCATGCTTTCTCTAACCAGGCCTTTCTCAACTAGTTATGTTACTTTTTTGTTGAGCTCTCCATGTTGTGTTGGCTTCATCAATAAGCTACTTCATTAGGAAGAGTTTCTACAAGAATTAGATCAATGTGGTGTTGTATATCCCTTTTTGGTGGGAGACCGTCAGGTAGCTCATTTGGAATAACATCAAAAAATTCTTCTAGTATCTTTACTGCATCATGTGGTATTATGTCTTTTGGTTCTTCTCCTCTTTTTACTACCAATACATAGCAATAACTTGTCATCTTCATTTCTATGACAACATCCTTTAGAGACAACATGGTCTCATTCTTCCTTTTATCCTTAAGTCATAAGAGAGTCACTTTAGAGCCATCTTTCTAGAAGGTATATGTATTTTTATCTCCATCATGCATGATCTTCCTATCATACTGCCATGGCCTTCCCAACAAAATATGACAAGCATCCATAGGAATAACATCACACCATATCTCATCCTTATAGATTTTTCCTATAGTAAACCTAACCAAACATCTTTTATCAATAGTGACCTCATTTCATTTCTTAAACCATGCAATATGGTAAGGATGAGGATGTTTCTCACAATGCAGATTTAATTTCACTACCATTTCCTTAGCTACCATAGTCTCACAACTACCCCCATCAATAATAACTTGGCATACCTTTCCACCTAAAGTGCATCTAGTTCTAAATATGTTGGTTCGAAGCCATGAATCATTAAAGTTCATTACAGGGACTTCTTCCTTCTCTAGAATGATCATCATTCTTCTCACATGAGAGTTTCTCCCACATCTAGTAGGACTTCTTGTTCTATTCATGCTTCTATGAATTCTGGTTGAACCAGGTTCACTCTAGGTTGTCCTCCTTGATTTCTTTCTGGCATGTTATAATTTGAGCATTCAAAGGCTCCGTGTCCTTCTTCTCCACACCTAAAACAAGTGAAAGGCCTTCTCTATTTTTCCCAGCCTCTTTCACCTTCGTAGCCTTGTCCTCTCTAAAACCCCCTTCCTCTTTCTTGATTTGGAGGATCTTTCCTGGTGTCTATATTTTTTTCAAACCCTTGAAAAGAATCTCCCTGTCCATTATTAGAACCTCCCTGAAAAGGAGATGAGGTACCCCTTCGACCACTTCTATTCCTCTGGATATATTGCCTATTCTTCTTTTCTTTAGCCTTTAGGGTTAGTTGGTAGGCTTCCTCCATACTATTGACATGATGCATGCTCAATTCATCCTGGATGGATAATTTTAGATCATTCATATATCTAGCAGCCATCTGCTCATTATTTTCTTGATTCTCTATGCACATGGATAGGTTGTAGAATTCATTTGTATAGTCTTGCACTAAAGACGAGTTTTTCTTCAAATTCTAGAACTTGCAAAAGAGGGTTTGTGAATAATCCATGGGTAAGAATTTTTCTTTGAGATTTTTCTCCATCTTGCTCCATGTTTTAATCTTTTCTTTTCATTTTCTAGTTCATTCATTTTGGAGGTGATCCCACCATATCATTGCATGTCCTTTTAATTTTGTGCATGCAAACTTCATCTTCTTTTCTTCTATCATGGGCTTCCATTCAAAAAATTTCCCCATCTCGTTCAACCAGCCTATTAATTCTTCTGGCTTAACACTACCAACATAGTCTGAAGTTCATCAATCTTGATTGCTTCACTCCTTCCTTCTAAAGCCTTGAGACCTCTATCTTCATAGCTCATTTCTTCCAACCTCTCTTCTTTATTTTCTTCATTTTGGTCAACAACTCTTTGATTTCCCTCTTCATCAAATTCATTCCCTCCTTGTATTCCTTGATTATGTATTTTCTCACTAAGTTGTTCAATCTACCTCTTCATATCCATCATTAATCTTTGCATCAGCATGACAACTCCTCTTCCTCTTCCTCTCCTAGCCATCTTCTTGCTCCAATACCAAATGATGTAGCACATAGCCCTATGCTAACAATAAAACTCAATTAAAAGATTAGAAAAAAAAAGATTTGAAACCTTCAATATTTTCCATTCATCACTGGCTTCCTCTACAATTCACTGCAAACTCTTAAGTAACCAAAAAACCTAGAAAATAAAGAAATCCCAAAATTACCCTTTTTTGCAATTTTTTCCATAGTTGTTTTTTTGCCATTTTTGGTAATTTTCAAAACAACACCTAAAAAGTTGAGTTTTTGCCTAAACATGCCCTCGACTAAGTTAGAATGAATTGCCAACTAATATCTGAGATTAGAAACATAAATTCGGATTTATTACAAAACAAAA
>BSBK01005913.1:112500-277500 GCA_027943335.1 Chamaecyparis obtusa
ACATCCATGTCATCCCTACCCCACCCCGAACCTTACCCCATGATCACCAGAACAAGCCCCCCACTACTCAACACATTCCTGAGGTGCTAGCTAGCAAGGACAGGATTAAAGGCACCCTCAAGATGAGGTTTTCTGAGGTGGACAAAGAGATTACTAACATTAAGCAAGTCTTGCAGGATCTAAAGCACCCCTATATGATGACTAAAAAATTTGCGTTGAAGGTCATGCATGCTTCAGTTATGACCCTCTACACTATGCAAGAAAAGCTAGTGGGTGGCAGTCTGGAAGTGGATGAGGACAATAAGGATCTCTTTGTGTTCCTACAGGAGGCATGGGCCAGGACCCTAATGTCCAAACATATGGGTGGAAAGAACTAGCTCTGGTTCTCATGAAGTTTTTGTTTTTGTCTGGGCATGGCCCTTAGTTCTCCTGTTTTGTTTCAGGTTTCAAGGTTATTTTATCAAGTTGGTATAGCCCTGCGTAGCTTATTACTGTTATTTTAATTGCTATAGATACTCTGGTTTAATTTTTTGGAAAAGTAATGTGGTGTTTGTTTTTTATAGAGGCAGATTAGGCTTTTTTATGCTAATAAACTGCTACTACAATGCTCTTGACTAGGGCCATTAACATGTTGTTAATGTACCTCTAGTTCCCTTATTGTCTGGGCCAGCACCCTCTTGCTTCTTTTTATCTATCAAAAACATCCAAGTCATCATAAAGTCAGGATTTGTTAAAGCTTCTCATGCTATTCTATAGAAATTAACAATAACGAAAAACAAAAAGAAATGAATAACAACCTCAGTTGAATGCTTCCCATCACCTCATGCTCATTTTTCTTTGTGTTGAAGATGGGCACATCACTGTGGCCCAAATTGACAACTGTTTGTCAAGCACCATGACTTGAGTGAACAACTGGAGCATATGGATTGATATCATTGTCCGAAATTGTTTGGGCAGATAGGGTTTCTAAATACATATGACACAAGAAAGCCCCTTCAATAGGGAACATTATCAAAAAGCATATAAATACCATAGACCATCTTCCTATGGCTACATTTCTAGACAGAGGGTGCCTCCTTCAGATCCAGATATCCACAGGAGGAAAGGTGCTTTAGTACCTTCTTTTCTCCCTCCCTCCATTCTCTATTTATAAAAATGCAATCCATTGACCAGACATGATCTCAAGGATTTGAACCACTGAGAAACATACAGTAATCCTGGCCATGCAAATTCAATAACGACGTGCCCAACACGAGACATAAGTAGCAAGATTGTTGTGAACATCAAAGGCCTAGGAAATTTGTACTTTTACAACACAAACTCAGATTGAAATCTTGCCATCATACGACCTAGAAAGTTCCAGATTGTGATGAGAGAAATAAAAGTGCTGATATTCACAGGAGTGTAATCAAGAGCTTTTCTCATCACGATCACAATCGTCAAAACCCCTGCAAGGGCTAAGTCTATGTAAAGAAAACTATAGAAGAATTTCAGCTTCTTCTTATCTGCAACAACTTTAGTGGGTCTCATTATTAACAATACAGTAGTGGGTCTTCTTAACACAGGTCACTAGAGCTCCAGTAATGGAAAATATCTGAGAACTGGCTCCTATGTGGATGTATTTATACATGTGCTATGTTTTAAGCCTGGAAATCCTTTGGGTAAGCTTTGAAGCTCTGGAACAACATGAATCTATAAAGTTGGTTAGAGAAATAATTAAGACCACATGAAAATGCCCATATCCACATTGCATGAAGTATGAATTCTCCTGTGGTAAATAAATTCCTTTCACATGCGAAAACAAAGGGAAGGGAAGCGGGTTTTCTAAGGTAACATGCAAGAAATCAAAATCGCTACACAGGAGTGTCAGTCGTGACATTGAATCAGATTTGGAGTGAGATAGTTGAAGTGGACTCTTGCATTTGGGTAGAAGTCTTTGTAGGTGTGTAGGTATAAATGCAATCTCCAAGAACTACAGTCAAATATAGTTTAGCTGCCCATCAACTTCCTCTACTAGATTTATCTTAGACCTAGTTATTTACACAATAAGAGTGGGATCCTTCTGTTAGTTTGTTAGCTTTGGACAATTGTTTGTCCAGATGTGATTAATTAGTAAATAATTGTTTTACTAACTAGTTAGTTAGAGTAGGGACAATTATTTGTTAATTAATTGACCACTTTTGGAAGCAACTAGAAACCAATTTTGTTATTGGTTGTTGGGTTGTTTTAATCTCAACCATTGATTGAGAATCAATCTCGGCCGTTGGTTTACCAACGAGAGTAATATAAAAGGGGGTCTAGGGGCATTTGGAGAACACAACCAAGAAGTTGGAGAACACATCTTGGAGAGCATTTGCAGTGTTAGAAATTTTTTTTGCAATGATAGCAAACAATCTTGCAGTGTTAGCAAGAGGTGCAGTCATAGCGCTAGGAATAGCAGTGGAGGAATATCAGCAGAGAAATTGGGAGATTGTCAGGGTTCTACCAGTGAGAGGTAAGGAATTTTGTATCTCTTAATTTGCTGAAGTTAATATATTTCTCATCTGTAGTACTCGTTTTCCCTTTGGGGTTTTTCCAGGGACAATTGTTTGAAAATATTGTGTTGATTGTGTTCCGTATTTCTTTCTGCATATTTTTATTGGTGAAGTTGTAGTTGTGTTATTTTTCAATATTAGCTGTGAATTTATTTTCAGTATTTAAATAATATTTATAAGATAGGAGATTAATAATCAGTGACTGCAATAGAATTTTCACATGGTATTAGAGCTAAGTTGAGGGTAGAAAAGGTTTACCCTAGGAAGGAAAGAAATTAAGGGTTTATAAAACCTAGTTTGATCTCTTCCGAGTTATTTCTTTGAGATGGTCGTAGCTAGTTTGAGAGATTAGAACATATTGGATGGTGCCTCAAATTTTGGTGTCTGGAAAGCCAAAATTTCTTTATTGCTGGAAGAGAATGGTATCAAGGAGTATGTTACCAATGTTGTAGTTGTACCCTCAGATGCAACACAACTCGCAGCATACAAGAAGGACGATGCCAGAGCGAGGAGGATAATCCTTGATGGTGTCAAGGATCATATTGTTCCACATATTATGGAGTTAGATACTGCAAAGAAGATGTGGCATGCCATTTTGAATCTATACCAGAATGCTACCACCAATCGAAAGATGATTCTTAGAGAAAAGTTGAAGAATACCCAGATGAACAAGGGAGAAGATGTCACAAGTTTCCTCACTAGGCTTAGACTTGTCAAGGATGAGTTAACAGCTATTGGAGATAGCCCCAATGATGATGAGCTAGTTAAAATAGCCCTAAATGGGTTTACTAAACAGTGGGATGTCTTTGTTCATGTTGTCAGTGGATGAGACACCTTACTGAGTTGGGATCGACTATGGAGTGATTTCACTCAGGAGGAGTTTAGACTAAGTCTTGTCAATGGATCCAACAACAAGAGTCAAAAAAGTGAGGTGGAACAAGAAAATGTTGCCCTAGCAGGAAAGGGTAAATCAAAGAAGGGGTCTAGCAAAGGATCAAGCTCACAAGGTGAGAAGAAGAAGAAGGACCTATCTAAGGTCAAGTGCTTTGGTTGTCATGAGTTTGGCCACTATGTCAGTGATTGCCCAGAAAGGAAGAAGAATGAAAATAAGGGCAAGAAGTAGGTGGCAGCTTCAGCTGGTGCAGATGAGCTCTCTAGTAGATTGGAAGATGAGTTCACACTCATAGCTTGTATGGTTAGCTCAACCTCACAGAGTCTTTGGTATATAGACAGTGGGGCATCATTTCATATGACAGGAGTTAGAGATTACTTCTCTAGTTACAAGGAGGAAGACACCAGTACCCAGATTTCTATGGGAAACTTGTCCAAGCTCAACTCAGTTGGGAAAGGGATGGTTCAGTTTTAGAGGGAGAATGGGAAGATTATTCCCCTTCGTGATGTGTTGCATGTGCCACGATTAGGTATGAATCTGATTTTTGTATCTTCTCTTCAGGATAAAGGATATAATGTACTTTTTAGAGGGACACATGTGTTGATCAAGCACAAGGATTGGAAATCACCTGTATTTATTGGAGTTAGGAGCAGTCATCTTTATAGACTATAGTTTGATACTCCTAAGGCACTCATGAGCAATAGTAATCCTAGAGATCTTGGAGAACTATGGCATAGGAGGATGGGCCATATACATCATGGAGCACTTAAATTTCTTTGTGAGACAATGACAGGTGTTCCTGAGGTGAGAGCAGAGCACGATGATGTATGTAAGGGATGTGTGTTGGGGAAGTTTTTCAAAAGCATCTTTTCCAAGGAGTGACACCAAATCTAAGGGTGTTCTTGATCTAGTACATTCAGATGTAGGTGGACCAATGTCGATGAAGTCTCTTAGAGGATATGAGTACTATGTTTCTTTTATTGATGATTTCTCTAGGAAGACCTAGATATACTTCTTGCAGACCAAGGATGAGGTTTTCAGTCACTTCCAAGAGTTCAAGGCTCTTGTGGAGAACTCGACAGGAAGGAAGATTAAGGTTCTTTAGTCGGATAATGGAGGCGAGTACAAAGGGAATGAAATCTAGGAGTTCTATACCAAGGAAGGAATCAAGAGAGAGTGGGTTGTTCCTTACAATCCGTAGTAGAATGGAGTTGCAGAGAGGAAGAACCAGTCCATATCGGAGGTAGCAAGGGCTATGCTACATGACTAGGATATGCCCTGCTACTTATGGATAGAGGCATGTAGTACAATAATGTACATACAGAACAGGGTTCCACATAAGGTGCTAGGTAAGATGACACCAAAAGAGGCTTTCAAAGGGAAGAAGCTAGATGTCAGTCACTTCAGGATATTTGGAAGTTTGGCATATTGCCATATTCTAGGTGATACACGTACAAAGTTAGATTAGACTGCAGAGAGGGGGTACTTTGTTGGGTACATCAAAACCTCAAAGGCATATCAGATATTTATTCCAAGGACTAAGAGGATTATAGTCAGACGTGATGTCAATTTTATGGAGGACAAGGCATTCAAGAGGTCTAGAGATTTTCCAGCAGAAGATCATAGTGAGTAGCTAATAGAAGCTCCAGGGGTAGCTCAACCAAGTCAAGGGTAGCAAAGCTCGAGTATAGTTACTAGTACTAGCATAGGCTCAGGTGGTGAGAGTTCAGAGAGTATGGAGAAACTGGTGTAGCAAGATATGCATCTAGAAGATATGGAGGTTGATATTTCATCCTCTACAATTGGTAGCAAGAATCGAAAGGTTCAACAAAGGGATACTCAGGAGTTAGTGGGAACTCCTAGGAGGAGTATGAGACAAAGGAGACAACCAGCCAAGTTCAATGACTATGTGGCTATAGTCAGCCAGTTGGTAGATAGTCAACCTTCTAGTTATCAGGAGGTTGCACAACATCAGGTGTGGAGAGATGCAATGGTTAAGGAATATACCTCAATAATGTAGAATGATGTGTGGGAGGTAGTGCCTAGACCAACAGATAGGGCAGTGGTTGGATCATGTTTGATCTACAAGATCAAGCACGATGTAGATGGTAGCATCGAGAAACATAAGGAAAGGTTCATGGAAAAAGGGTTCTCTCAGAAGGAGGGAATAGACTACGGGGAGACATTTGCTCCAGTGGCCAGGTATACTTCTATATGAGTTGTGATCTCATTTGTAGCATAGATGGGATGGCAGATCCATCAAATGGATCTCAAGACAGCATTCCTTAATGGTGAGTTGAAGGAGGAGGTATACATAGAGCAACTAGAAGGCTTTGTAGCACACAGTAAAGAGACCCATGTGTGCAGATTGAAAAGAGCTTTATATGGACTCAAGCAAGCTCCCAGAGCATGGTATGAGCGCATTGATACTTACTTACAAGGAATGGGCTTTGTAAAGAGTGAGGAAAATGCTAATCTCTACTACTTGGTGATTGGGGATGAGGTTCTCATTCTTTTTCTATATGTGGATGACTTGTTTCTAACAGGTTCACTAGGGCTCATAGAGGAGTGTAAGAAGGATCTTGCAGCAGAGTTTAAGATGAAGGATTTGGGACTTATGCACTACTTTCTAGGCATGGAGATGTGGCAGAAAGATGGAGAGATTTTCCTTGGGCAAGGGAAATATTGCATTGAAATCTTGAAGAGATTCAGGATGAAGGATTGCAAAGCCATGTCTACACCCATGATCACAAATTGGAGGAAGGTAGATACATCTTAGGAGAAGGATGTAGATCCTAGCTTATACAAGCAGTTGATTTGTTCGCTCATGTATTTGGTCAATACTAGGCTAGATATAGCCTTTGCAGTGAACTCTCTTAGTCAGTTCATGGTAGAGCCAAAGAGAGTGCATTAGATAGCGACAAAGCATGTGCTGTGTTATCTTCGTGGTACAGTTGAGTATTGGATCAGATATGTTCAAGGTGAAGGTATCAGGTTGATAGGCTATACTGATGTAGATTGGGCAGGTAGTACAACAGACAAGAGAAGCACTTCAAGGTGTTGTTTCAGTTTGGGATCGAGAGTTGTCTCTTGGTTCAGTAGGAAGTAGAAGTTTGTAGCTTTGAGTTCTACAGAAGCAGAATACATAGCAGCTAGCATGGTGACATGTGAAGCTATTTGGTTTTAGAAGTTTCTAGTAGCCTTATTTGGTTAGAGGGTTGAGACTACCATGATATATTGTGACAATCAGAATTGCATCAAGTTGTCTGAGAATCCAGTGTTTCATGATAGGTCTAAACCTATAGACATCAGGTATCACTTCATTAGGGATTGTGTACAACGGGGGGTTGTTCAGCTACAATACATACCTACAGAGTAGCAGGTAGCAGACATTTTGACAAAGGCATTGGGGAAGGCAAAATTCATCTTCTTCAGAGATAAGTTGGGTGTCATGCAGAATAACTTCCTCGCTAAGATGGAGTGTTAGTTTGTTAGCTTTGTATAGCTATTTGTCTAGATTTGATTAATTAGTAAATAATTATTTTACTAACTAATTAGTTAGAGTAGGGATAATTATATGTTAATTAATTGACCACTTTTGGAAGCAACTAGAAACCGGTTTTGTTATTGGTTGTTGGGTTGTTTTAATCTCAACCATTAATTGAGAATCAATCTCGGCCATTGGTTTACCAGTGAGAGTAGTATAAAAGGGGGTCTAGGGGCATTTGGAGAATGCAACCAAGAAGTTGGAGAACACATCTTGGAGAGCATTTGCAGTGTTAGAAAATGTGTTTGCAGTGATAGCAAACAATCTTATAGTGTTAGCAAGAGGCACAGTGATAGTGCTGGGAATAGCAGTGGAGGAATATTAGCAGAGGAATTGGGAGATTGTCAGGGTTCTGTTAGTGAGAGGTAAGGAATTTTGTATCTCTTAAGTTGTTGAAGTTAATATATTTCTCATCTGCCGTACTAGTTTTCCCTTCAGGATTTTTCCAGGGACAATTGTTTGAAAATATTGTGTTGATTGTGTTGTGTATTTCTTTCCGTGTATTTTTATTGGTGAAGTTGCAATTGTGTTATTTTTCAATCTTAGTTGTGAATTTATTTTCGGCAGTTAAATAATTTTTATAAGATAGGAGATTAATAATCAGTTACTGCAATAAAATTTTCACACTTTCGAAACAGGAAAATATGGATAATACATTATAATCCTTTTAAATATGATGATAGTGGGATCCTTAAAAGCAACAAAGTTGTGATGATATTTTTTTATCTTTTCAAATTTAGAGGATGACAGAAGGATTGAATTGAGAGAAACTACACTAATTCTTTTTGGCAATTTTTTTTTCACTGATATGAATGTCAGTTATGATAAAATAAGTTTGATGTGGCCACTAGCGGCTTCAATTTATTGAGAAATCACTTCAATTATTCGAGAGAAGTGCAAAATTATTCTGCATATGTATACAGTGTCTGAAAATTTTATTATTTGTCCATCATGTTCAACAGAATCCAAATCAAAATTGCACACCATGGCTGACGACATGTTTGTCACTCGTGCTTGATCATCATCAACTTCCACTCAAAGAGTGTCACTTTGGACGGTATTTCTTCACTGCATGAAGAAAAATTGTAACAACAGCCGAATTTCTTGACTCATGAAATCCTAACCCTAATTACTTTTTTCGGTGTACCAAACATTCTTATGTACCTTATTTTGACTCCAATGGATGGATAAGAATTGTTTTAGAGACTTTGTATACATAAATTTGTTTGATATGGTTTTTATTCCATGGTTGTTCTTAAGTGTAATAATGAACATTGAATCCAGCTAGTTTGGAACAAGTAAAATCAGACATTTTAAAGCTCTGGAAGAAAAATGAATCTATAAAGTTGACAGGAAATTTCAAAACTATTGATCACTATAATAAGTGTGTCAAATAAAATGATATTGATCACCTTTTAAAAATTTCAATAATCAAGTATATTATGTGCATTGAGATGCTGACCAATACAAGGATCATTCACAATGAAATTACCATGCCCACTGATTTAATCAAATGCTATTATCAAACCACTAAACTTTATCAAATGTAATGTCAATTTAGACATTTGCAAATTATTGAAAACATAATCATTTAAACTTTGGAGACCATATTTATTATGAGAATTGTAATCTATTATATTTAAACCTTGATTTATAATATACATACTTCATATGCACTAAGTTATTAGTGACATATATTTTAAGATAGAATAGAAATTAATATCTTATCGATGAAAGTTGGTAAGACAGTAGTTTCTTACTTCAAATAGGATTAGATAAGTCATTAACAGATACTAAAAATAAGACATATAGATTACAAAATAACAAGAATAAAAATAAAGAAATTGAAGGAGAAACTATTGAATAATTACCAATGAAGGGATCTTGTTAAAGAGATATATATCAATACAACTACCAATGTATCAATACCAACACATTCATGTAACCAGTTTGTTTAAAAGAAAACTATTATGAAAATACTATCAATAAGATATCATAGAACCCAACAAGATTATCAATGTTATACCTTATAAAAAATGTTTCTTCTTATACCAAGCAATATTCCACATTCCTATGCCAAAATAGATAGACTGCACATGACCATGAAAACTAACCTAGTACCTCTACTAGTATCCTATGAATGTAACAAAAGTAAAGTAATCTAAAAAAGAACTAAAACCAAATCATGTTGTTATATTGATGTCATTGTCACATGCATGCACGTGCATGTATGTACTAGAAACAAAGTATGCCATGAGCCAAAGGTATATGTCCAAACTGATCAAAGTATGTAAAATCATATTAAGGGCATGTGTGACCATACCATACCAACCGACTGAAATGTAAGAGATACCATATCAACTGAAGTAAACCAAGTGCCATTGTTTGTTTTTGAAATTAAGGGAAAAAAATAATGACTAACCAAGGGAAACAATTTCTTGATTTATTGAGTCTTCTAGGTGCATTCTATCTATTTTATTTCTCTCCAGTCTAATCTCGATGAATCTAAATACTATTGCTAGTTCTTCCAAAAAATCAATATATGTTTCAATTTCTTCTATATGATTGATGATTTGAAATTATTCCTTCTCTTTTTTCTTTATCGAATTCATTTGTCTCTTCTTGCATTCTTCTGAGGCTAGCTTCTTCTCTTTTGTAATGTTTTAAAGTTACTTTTTCACTTCCTTCCTACCTTTTCTAGTGCTAGGTAAACTTACTTTATGCTCTTATTTTTTCTTGTTCACAAAAATTGAACCTTGGTTGTAACTTCTATAGGTAGGAAGCCTCACTATTTCATCAAAGGTTAACATCAATAACTCTCCATTGAGAACCCTAGTAGAGATTGGCTATGTGGAGAGTTGAACCTTGGTTGTAGGCACAATAGGTAAGAAGCCCCAGCGTTTCACAAAAGGATCAAGTCCTTTAAATAAAAATTGAACATTGGCTGTAAGATCTACAGATAAGAAGCCCCCTTATTTTACCAAGGGTCAAGGTTAACAAATTTTGATTGAGAACAATGATAGACAACAACCCCATGGGGACTTGAAGATTGGTTGTAGGCACTACAAACAAGAAGCTCCACCATTCCACCATAGGGTCAAAGCCCTTTAGAGAAATATATTTAAATGACACCAAAATATATCATATTTGCTTATTGTTCTAATTAAAATAGTCTTATTTTATTTTATTGTAATTAATATTAAATTATTATTTTATTATGAGATTATAATTAGTATTATATAATATTAAGAAATGATTATATTAATGTGCTTTAATATATTTTTTTTGTTAAACTAAACTTCTACTAAGACTACATCATGATTATTATTACATCTTGAGAAAAAGAAAGGATTTTATGTCCTACATTTTTTACACGTTTAAATTTATCGAAGAAAATAATATAGAAATATTTTTTATTTTCTTATATGATTATGAAGAATATTAATGTACTAATACAAAATTAAATGTTTCACAAACATGTCAAATTAAATGTTTCTAGATCATCTTGTAATAAAGAAATAAAATTAATATGTGGGTGATCCAACAAAATGTGTCCCACTCTCCCCCACAAAGAAAATTGTGTGATTAAAAATGTTTCATTTTATACCCCTTCATGCGAATGAGGGTGTTTATGCTAAGTGGCAAAACCACATTTGATGGACCTTTGTTCTATTGGTGAGATTGAAAGGTTCTTAATGAGCCGACTAGGGATCAAAATGAGGGATGAGACTGGGATCATGTCCTGAACAAATTTGGCGGAATGGATAATCCTCAGTCCTTAGCTCTTACCTGAAGAGATTCAGCCAAAGGCTTGTGCTCCCTTATCAGATAACTAAAACAATTTCATAAATGACATCCATAAAAAATAAAATAATATTTTTTAAAATACATTTAAATTTCATAAACACTTTAAATTAATTTTTATAGATATAATACACCTTAAACTTTATTACAGTGACAAAAAGAAACATGTTTATACAGTAAAACATATCTATACTATGATATCAGGCCCACCAAATCCAGATAGTTGCAATGGCATGTTGGTTTCCAATTTGATCGACACTCTTGTCATTGTCTAATTCCAAATCAATCAATCGTCAATTGTCAATCTTTGTCAAGAATGTGCTTCTACAGGAGGCATGATGGAAAGCCAAAAGTATCTTGTATAAAAAGGAAATAGAGACAAGTGTTCCAGCTAAATCTGCCAAAACAAAGAAAGCATAATGTATTCGCTTTATGATTATTTGTTGTCACGTTTCAACACGTAAATGCAGACGGTTCTTGACTTCCTTACTCAAGATATCGATGGGGTAAAAATATCAACCCAATGGGACAGATTCTTATCAGAGAAAAGTTTGTGGACGCAAATTCATCTTCAATTGCCCAAAGAAAGTTTACCCACAAGAGAGGATCTTGCTTGTTAGCACTTTTCGAATAGTTGAAACTTCATATTCCACAATTTAATAATTTAGTTGTTTCCATCGTGATAGATACATATAAAAACTAGTATCGATGATTTTAATTGAAGCAAACAGATAGACATATATATGATAGCACTACCACGTACTCAAGATAGTTGCTATGGCATGGTGAATTCGGGTTTATGTTTTCAATTTGATCATGATAATCTTTTTCATTACAAATCAATCAATCGTCCCCTGTCAATCGTGGTGAAGAATAAGCTGTTACTAGTGGCGTGACGGAATGCCAAAGAGAAGTGGTCCCGCCGAAACAAGGAAATAAACAGAAGTTGAGACCCCCATTTAATGGTATTCGCTTTATGATAGTTACCTGCCAAACTTATGGTCTTGGTTCTATCTCAATAATGTCATTTGAATTGACACGATATACGAGAATGGTCAAACTAGTTGTAGTCTCAGGAAAAAGTGAACGAAGAAACTACATGGAAAAAGTAGATGGTTTGGATGAAAATTGCATAAAGATAAATTGTGTATTGTTAAAACTTCGATTAATTAGAAATTAAGATTTATAGAATTTGATTAATCTTTTTTATACATTTTTAATAAGTTAAATATTTCAATATATAATATTTTCACATCATATATATGATTATGAGACTAAAATCTATGACCTTCTATCATAAAATATGAGATCTTATATTTTCTTAGTTATGTTCTTTCTTTATTCAACTCCTCCTTACCACAACTGACATACATGTTACCCTATACTTATTTTTTCTATTGTACTTATTATACTTATAGTTATCAATATAATTTTCTATTCTTTATTAAGATCCTAATAATGAAACTAAGATATTGGCAAGTAAGAGTGCAAATTTAAGATTTTATTTATAAGTACTTAAAATTGTTTATTTACACCTCAATTTAAAAATAAAAAGAGAAGTGAATTGAGTGTGACAAATTACAAAAGCTTGCAGTACAAAATAATATATGTAATACTAAAATAAATTTACTATGCACTATAACATATTAGAGATAAATCAATTAGATCTACCATACCAAATGTATATATTATTAGTACTTGCCGATAGACTAGCAAGTACTATTGCATCACTTTTTGGATTTCTTCCATTAACTAGTGATTAAAACCAATTCTTTGCACCAATTATAACTTAGTATTTTCTTATTTTGTTAAAAATAACACATATTCTATAGTCTAAATGTAAATTTTTTAAGTTTATAACTTGTAAAAATTATTTTTTGATGATATGATTGGCTAATACATTTGAGGTCTTATAGGCCACTTTTTTAGGAATAAAGAGCATGAATAGCTTTTATTTATTATTTTTTAATTATTGAATATTTTAAAGTTTTTAAAAAATTTAATTGATTTTGTTTATTTTTTTTACAATTTTTTTTTATCAAAAGTCTAATGTGTAATTTGTATCATATTATGTTAAAATAATATTGACTATTTTTGTTATATTATAAAATATTGAATATTTTTTGAATTTATTTTAATATATATTATATAAATTTAGATTTAATAGAATAACATTATAAAATTGTTAAAAAATAGTTATTTGACTTCAATATTTAATATTAAAATTAATTATAAATAGAACTATTTTATAATTTAAATTAATTACAATTTATATTTTATAATTATTTATAAAATTAAAAAATATTATTAGAACTACAATCATACGGAGGTATCAATGCAATCTCCAACAACTGCAGTCAAATACAGTTTAGCTGCCCATCAACTTCCTCCACTAAAATTATCTTAGACCTAGTTATTTAGAGGATAAGAGTGGGATCCTTCGAAACACGAAAGTATGGATAATACATTATAATCCTTTTAAATATGATGATAGTGGGATCCTTGAAAGCAAGATAGTTGTGATGATATTTTTTGATCCTTTCAGATTTAGAGGATGAGAGCAGGATTGAATTGGGAGAAGCTACACTAATCCATTTTGGTGTTCTTTTCACTGAGATGAATGTCGGTTATGATAAAATAAGTTTGGTGTGGCCACTAGCGGCTTCAATTTATTGAGAAATCACTTCAATTATTCGGGAGAAGCGCAAAATTAGTCTGCATATGTATACAGTGTCTGAAAATTTTATTATTTGTCCATCATGTTTAACAGAATCCAAATCGAAATAGCACGCCATGGCTGACGACATGTTTGTCACTCGTGCTTGATCATCGTCAACTTCCACTCAAGAGTGTCGCTTTGGATGGTATTTCTTCCCACCATGAAGAAAAATTGTTACAACAGTCGGATTTCTTGACTCATGAAGTTCTATCCCTAAGTACTTTCTTCGTTGTACCAAACATTCTTATGTACCTTATTTTGACTCCAATGGATGACTGATACTCGTTTTAGAGACTTTTATATAAAAAAATTTGTTTGATATGGTTTTTATTCCACGATCTTTTCTTAAGCGTGATAATGAACATTGAATCTAGCTAGTTTGGAACAAGTAAAATCAGGCATTTTGAAGCTCCGGAAGAAAATGAATCTATGAAGTTGGACGTGAAAGCTGTAAAGTTGCATGATCGATAAGTTGCATGAGGGCTGAAACAGCCATTTGTATTTCACAGGCAAACTTATTATTGAAAGCAACCGACCAATAGATATGAAACCTCCGCGCGCGCAGGATTTGATTGGCGACCTCGATTAACTCGGTCGTACATTGCTCGTAATCTAGTAACCTTTCGAGAGGGATAGGTAGGTATATTTTGATCAATTTACACCTAAAGATAGGTTGGGGTAGGAATATGTATGTGGGTATTATGTAATTGTATTTGATAATAATGCTGAGTTTTTTTAAATAAATTTGTAAATTTTACAATTATAAATATTTTTAAAATAAATTATCATACAATTGATTGATCAAAATTTGAAGCTCTTAAGAGCAATTAAGGTAATGTACGATGGGAAAAATTTTAATAGTTTGAAAGGTGATTTTATCGTTTCTTTTGTATTATAAATTTGATTTTTAAAATATTGATAAAATTCATTGATATATGTTACTATCAATGTAGATGTATACTCTCTCTCTCTCTCTCTCTCTCTCTCTCTCTCTCACACACACACACACACACACACATGTCCTTACAAGATTTGAATTGTGACCCCTCTTTTAAGAGTAATTTAGTACAAAAACTTATGCAAAAAATTATGTTCGCATGTGAAAATTGCATATGCAATGCTCATGCAATTCATTCAATTCAAAGAAAAATTGTTGTGCCAATGCTCTTCCTCTTAATTTTGACTACGAATTCTTTCAAGACAAAAATAATTGTTGCTTCTTTCAACTTGAGTAGAATTCTTTCCTAATGCAATGCATTATGCGATGATCTCCATTTCGCAAATTCTTTATTGTGACTCCTTCAAGAAGACTTAGATCTAACTTCCTCATGCAACTCTATATTGGTAGGGTCTAGGCTAGCTTTCTTAACATGAGTTTGAGATAATTGTTCTAGATATAGATTTGGCATATTATTGCATTGACCTGCAAGATAAACCTCTAAAATTTCTATATTTTTTGTCCAAGACCTCTATTTATTGAGGCTATTGTACAATGATTTCATTGTCTTTGATCTTTGATAAGCTAATCCTTGATTTTGTAATCAAGAAATTCTATACTCAATTTAGTGAATACCCTCGTAATAGGATCATTTGCAACTGTTGATGTTGTTACATCTTTTTCACCACATGTATCATTTTTATTTTCTTTAGCTCCATATTCTTCATTCTTAGGTTCTCTCCTTCAAGAAAAAACTCTTTTAAATTCTTCTTGTAATGCATCAACTCTCCCTCTCGAGGCTCTCAAATCATCAACATGAAAAACATCTCTCCTTCAAGAAAAACCTCTTCTAATTCCTTCTTGTAATGCTTCAACTTGCCTTCTTAAGGCTCTGAAATCATCACCATAGACAATATATAGATCATATCTTTCTTTACTTATACTGCACCTCTACCCCAACCATGTGGGGCTCCTTTTGCCTACATTTTACACAATACTCACAAGCTCAATCCTTATGCAAATTTAAGAAATGAAACAACAGTCCAAGATGATTACAAATATTAAATAACAAAATGGAAAAATAACACAACAATAATCGAAGACAAATTTACACAAATCTGTAAACTTGAATTGATGTTAAACTATTTTCTATTAATCTCTAAAAATTACATAAAATAGAGTAGCTCCAAAATAGCTCTCAACATGCTAACTTGTAACACAACATTACATAGAAATATATAGAGAGTTTGTTGCCTCCACAAGTAAAGCATTACTACAAGCTTTAAACAAAAATAAAATAAATTAAGACTACAATATTTCCATCCAAACTAACTTACAAAAACACATTGCTAAATGCAAATTAGTAAACTGTGATCTAACTTAGAAACTGTAGAAAGTTATCTAGTTAACCTAGAAACTATAGAAAATAGTCTTGTAAACTTAGAAACTACTTAGAAAAGTCCAATTTTTACACTTTAATTTCTATCATACTCCCCCTTGATGTGGAGAGGACTCACAAGAAGATCTCGTAGCATCAAAAACTTATTCTTGGAAAAAGCCTTTGTAAAAATATCGGCAAGTTGTTCAATAGTCTTGATATATCGATGTTCTATTTCTTTCAGTTGGACCAAATCTCTGATAAAAAAGGTATTTCAAATCAAAATTATTAGTTCTACTATGATGCACAGGATTTTTGGCCAAATTTATAGTGCTTATATTATCACAAAAGATCATGGTAGGCTGAATTTGTTTTTCACCTATCTCTTCAAGAACTTTCTTGAGCCACAATGCTTGAGTACCTACAAAGGTTGCTGCAACATATTCGGCCTTTGTGGAAGAAAGAGAAACTATGATTTTCTTCTTTGAACTCCAAGAAATCAATGCCAAACCAAAGGTAAAACAATGACCAGAAGTAGATTTGTGATCATCAATGCTACCTCCCTAATCAGAATCATTGAAACCAACTAGATTAAATTCCTTAGAACTATAGTAATGAATGCCAAAATCCAAAGTTCCTTTCACATACCTCAAAATTCTTTTGGAAAATTTCATATGTAACTCAGAACATTCTATCATATACATTGAAACAAGAAAAATTGCATATGAAATATCAAGCCTAGAGTGAGTGAGAAACATCAAACTCTCAACTCCACTCCTATAAGTTGTCTCATCTTTTTTTTCAGCACCATCATCTCTACACAACAAAACTCCATGATAAATTGTAGTGGAGACTGGTTTGCAATCAACCATGTCAAACTTTTTAAACATAGCTCTGACATATTTTGATTGATAAAGAAAAATGTCATCCTTACTTTGATAAACCTCCATGCCCAAAAAATATTGCATAAGGCCTAAATCTTACAGCTCAAATTTTTTCATCATAGAGCATTTGAAATTATCTTTCATCATAGAACTACTACCCATATATAGCAACTCATCAACACACAAACTCACAATAAGAATGTCATTACTTGAACTTATTTGTAGTAAAGGGTATGTAATGCAGGAGCATCTTGGGTGTAAGAGCAATCTTGCATCACCCAAAAATATTTCTGGTTTCTTTTCGATAAGGGTTATCTTGTGCAAAGCTGCTATTTATGGAAACTTACTAATTTTAGTAAGTTGGTCATATGATCTCAGAATATTTTGATTTCATAGTTCGAGGTTCATCTTAGTCATATCAACCTACCAGTTGAGTTTCATTGCCACATCATCTATATTGGTGAAGTTATTGAGGTTTTTGGGTACGAAATCTTTCAGGTCAATTTTGAAGGCCTTAGAGGCTCCGGATCATGATTGACCCCTGACTGATTGGAGCTTGTGCAAGTCAAGCACTATAGATCAGATCCTACCATTTTCAAAAAGTGGTTATAATAGAAAAATGGAGCTACGGTTAGAAAGTTATGGCCTCCGAAAGTTGGGCTACCTAAAAACATATTTTGTAATTATTTGGAGCCGACCCTATGTAAAAAAAAAAGGAAAGAAAATAATTCTTAGGATAGTTGGCCTTAAGGGCTAAATTTCTGGAACCTTCTCAGGCGGTAGAAATTGCCTATATAAGAAAGGTCCGTAGTGTTGTCTACGGAAGTTCTAGGTAGTAGATTTGGGTAATGATTCAAGGCTTTGTCCTACAAAATATTGTAAAGGAAAATGCCCATGTGGCTTTGCATATTGTAATTTTGAAATTTGTAATTCCACATTTGTGGAGATAATAAGAAGCCAATTTTCAGTTCTTGCAAATTGTTGTTGTTATCTTTTTCTATTATGTGTTTGTGGTATTAAGGGGAGAACCCTTCATCAAGTGGTATCAGAGTGGGAGTTCCTGTGTCTGTAAACAGATCACCGACTGTGAAACAGTTTGCACCAGGACCGTGGTTTAGGGTTTCAACGAGCAACGCGAAAATACCTCCATAAAGCAAACGTGGCAGAAGAGCTGGTGGTGTGACACCTGAGGTTAGAGCACTCTAGAGACAAGTGTGAGCATTGCAAGAAGAGATTCACAGAGGAATGAATCTTAATGTTAGAGATGAAAGTAAAGATGAAGTTGAAGAAGGAAATTCTGATCAAGAAGGAGAAGGAAAAATTATGAACCAAGAGGAAGAAAGGTTTTTTTGGGCCATTTCCAAGATCAGGATGAGACCTAAGATTGAGGTTCTGACATTTTCAAGAAATCTTAACCCAAAGGAGTTGATCAATTCGATCAATGAATTAGAAGAATATTTTGAGTATGAAGACATCGAGGATCCCGATCGGATCAAGTTTGCGAAGGCTAGACTGAAGGGTCATACGAAGATATGGTGGCAAGAGATTCAATTAGAGTGAAATAGAAGAGGAAAGGATAAAATCACAAGATGGGATCAGATGGTGGATAAGTTGAGGTGACAGTTTATTCCTATTGATTATGATCTTGACCTACTGAAGAAAATGCAAAGTTTAAAGCAAGCAATAACATCTGTTCAGGAGTATACAGAGGAGTTCTATCAAATCCTCATCAAAATAGGCCATGCGAAAGTTGATAAGGAGAAAGTTTCTCGTTACCTTAATGGGTTGAGGCCGAGCATTCAAAAAGAGTTGAATTTGGTTCGAATGAACAGTATTGACGAGGCATACCGGTTTTCCCTAAAAGTAAAGGAAAAGTTAAACAAGAAGTTTGAGAGAAAACAAAATGGAAGAGGTCATGGTGGAAGATTTGGTAGACAGTCATATGGTAGCCGAAATGAAGATTCGAAAAAGAAGGATGAGGCCAGTAGCAGTCAAAATCAGAGAGGAAATAGTTCCAAACATTTCCACGATCAGAATAATAGAGATTAGAGAGGAAGAGGAAGAGGACACAGTTTAGGAAGAGGAGGCTTCCGTGGAACATGTTTTCACTGTGGAGAAGAAGGTCATAAGGCATTTGAATGTCCTCAACGCCAAGGATAGATAGGAGAACTGAAGGCCAGGCTAGAGTTGCACATGTGGATGAAGATGTTAGATCATTACATTTTGAAGATGTTGAAAGAGGAGAAACGCTAATTAATAGAAGAGTCCTACTGAGTGGTGAGAATGAACCTGAGCAAAGGAGGAGCCTGTTTCGCACCAGGTGCAAGTGTGAAGATAACTGTTGTGATGTGATTATTGATAGTGGAAGTATTGATAATTTGGTATCAGAAGAGATGGTCAAAAAGTTGAAGCTCAAGAGACAGAAACACCCACATCCATATCGGATTGCCTGGGTACAAGATGACCACAAGGTCATGGTCAATGAAGAGTGCCTAGTGAAGTTCAAGATTGGTAGATACCATGATGAGGTACTATGTGATATCATACCTATGGATGCATTTCATATATTGTTAGATAGACCATGGCAGTTTGACAGGTGTGATGTACATGATGGTTGTGCGAATACATATTCCCTGACAAAGGATGGATTGCAACATAAGCTAAAGCCATTGAAGGACACAGGAGAAAATGTATGTGGTAATGCAAGAATATTTTTTGTTGATAGAAGAAAATTCCTAGAGGGTATGAGGCATGAGCATGTATGTTTTGCTTTAATTTGAAAAGTTGGTAAAGAGGAAGTAGAAGATGAACCTGTAGAACTTGCAGATTTATTGAATGAGTTTTAGGATATTGTATCTGATAATGTTCCAAATGGATTACCACCAGTAAGGAAGATCAATAATTAGATGGATTTGGTTCCAAGAGCCAATTTTCCAAATAAGGCAGCACATAGAATGAAACCAACAGAAAGTGAAGAGTTGAATATACAAGTACAGGAGTTGTTATAGAAGGGGTTAATTCGGGAGAGCCTGAGTCTATGTGTTGTGCCAGCAGTATTAGCACCGAAAAAGAATAGAGAATGGAGGATGTGTATAAATTCTAGAGAAATAAATAATATCACAATCAAGTATAGGTTTCCATTGCCACGAATGGATGATATTATAGACTGTTTGAGTGGAGTTGTGTATTTTTCAAAGATAAATCTGAAGAGTGGATATCATCAAATTTAAATTAAAGAAGGAGATGAATGGAAGACTTCCTTCAAGACAAAGGAAGGACTGTATGAGTGGTTAGTCATTCCTTTTGGGCTAACCAATGCACCGAGCACTTTCATGCAGCTGATGAACGAGGTTCTGAAAGAATTTTTGGGTATGTTTGTCATTGTTTACCTAGATGATATTTTGATCTTTAGTAAGACATTTGAAGAGCATATGATGCATATTCATATGGTGTTTGAGATGTTAAGGGAAGAGAAATTGTTGATTAATTTGAAGAAGTGAAGTTTTATGAAGAAGGAACTAGTGTATTTAGGATTTGTAGTTTCGGTAGAAAGTCTAAAAATGGACCCAGAGAAAGTGCAGGCTATCCTTGAATGGCCTACTCCATGGAGTGCTACTGAGGTAAGATCTTTTCATGGTTTGGCTAGCTTTTACAGAAAGTTTATCAAAAGTTTTAGCAGTATGTGTGGACCCTTGACTGAAACAATGAGAGGGGATAGAAAAGAGTTTAAGTGGACTAATGGGGCAGATAAGATTTTTAAACTGTTGAAATAGAAAGTTACAGAACAACCTATTTTAGCACTTCTAGATTTTAATAAGGTGTTTCAAGTACACTGTGATGCTAGTGGTACTGCAATAAGAGCCATTATGAGCCAAGAAGGTAAACCTATTCCTTATTTCAGTGAGAAGTTAAATGATGCCAAGAGAAAATATTCTATTTATGATCAAAAATTTTATGCTATAGTTTAAGCATTGAAGAAGTGGAGACACTATCTGCTTCCTAAGGAGTTTATCTTGTATACTGATCATCAAGCTTTACAATATTTGAATAGTCAAGGAAAGTTGAATCAGAGGCATTTGAAATGGGTTGAGGTTTTACAGAGTTATACATTTTTTTTGAAACATGGGAGTGGAAAGTCTAATAGGGTTGCAAATGTTCTTAGCAGAAGGAAACTATTGCTGACAGAAATGCAGATTGAGGTGGTTGGGTTCAAGGAACTCAAGAGTTTGTATCTAGAGGATCCTGATTTTGGTGAAGCTTGGAAAGCTTGGAAAGAACCTGTTACTCTAGACAGAACGAAGTGGTTGGATTTCATCATTCAGGATGATATGCTATTCAGAGGGAGTTAGTTGTTCATTCCACGAAGTTCTATGAGGGATAATTTCATCAAGGAGAAGCATAGAGGAGGATTGGCTAGACATTTTGGTCATGATAAAACCCTTGCTTTGGTTAGTGAGAATTATTATTGGCCACAGTTGCAGCAAGATGTCAAGAAGTTTGTACAGAGTTGCAGAGTATGTTAGATGGTGAAAGGAGTGAAGCAGAATATAGGGTTGTATCAGGGTAAAATTACAAAGCTGTGTCGCACTAGAGGATATTTTTATTGGTTTCGGTTGAAATGGTTCTGGCCGAAATGGGTCCGGTTAGACCAATTCCAGTCAGACATACATGGTGCACATGAGGTGCCATGTGGCATCAATGTGGCGGGGGAGTTTCAGCCGAACTGGTTTCGGCCGGAATGGTTC
Organism: Chamaecyparis obtusa; assembly: GCA_027943335.1. NCBI lineage: Eukaryota > Viridiplantae > Streptophyta > Pinopsida > Cupressales > Cupressaceae > Chamaecyparis > Chamaecyparis obtusa. The sequence goes on from BSBK01005913.1 coordinate 133,941, forward strand.
CGGCCAGAACCATTCCATGAAAAACTATATAAACCCCATGGTGGCTCATTCAAAGGATAGTATTTGGTCATTAGGGGGGTTCAGCTAGACATGGTTTGGCCGGACTAGGTTTAGCTGAACCCCCCTAAGTGGCATCCCATGTGGCAGCCAAATAAGAAAAAAAAGGTGAGTCACAAAAGTTCTCACTTCTGGACCTGAATTCTCTATCAAAATTTACCTTTCTTTAAAATCTAAAAGTACCCTTTTGTAGAGCTCGGAGTCATGATTATGGTTATATAATTTTTATTATGTTTTAATTTTATATAATATATTATAAGTTGAAAATACTTCGAGTAGGTATTTTAACATTTAAGAACATGTTCATTCGAAAAATATTAAAAATAACAAATCATGTCAGAAAAATTTAAAACTTATATTTAACACTAGAGGAGAGAGTCCTCTTCAAGAATATATAATTTTTTTTTTAATAGTATAGATTTGATAGGGAAAATTTGACACGAACAAAAAACTTTTTATTTCAAGTAACACCGAATTTGGATAGTTATAACAGACAAAATATATACCGAAATCAAATCTTTCTTTTCTTATGCACTAGCTATACATGTCATCTAAAACATATTATGGAATTAGAGGGAAAAAATATTATTTGCATATAGTTTGTTAACACGAACTAGACCCTATATTTTCAACATATTTCAGCAATAAAAAAATTGACTCTAAAAAGTAAAAAACTATGTCAATTTTTGTTGAATTTTTTTTTAAATATTATATGCATAAAATTCATAAAATTTTACACATTTCAATTGTTTACATCATCTTAAAATTCTAAACACAAATGTCACTTTTATGTCATTAAAGTTGAAACATTTGCATGTTGTCGTCCTTTTCCTTTATAGAAGTGTGACAAAGGTTTGTACTTTTACCCATCAGCCATTACCTGTACTAGAGAAACTTTGGAAGGATATCAGTATGGATTTTGTTCTTGGTTTACCAAGGACTCAATGGGGACATCATTCAATTTTTGTGGTAGTTGATAGATTTTTGAAGATGACACATTTCATTCCCTGGAAGAAGACTAATGATGTTGTTCATGTAGCAGAATTGTTCAAGTCAAAGAAGTGGTGAGACTACATGGTTTGCCAAAGAGCATAGTTTCAGATCGAGACACTAGGTTTGTTGGATATTTCTAGCACACATTATGGAAGAAGTTAAAAATAGATTTGAAGTTCAGTTCATCACATCATCCATAGACTGATGGACAAACAGAGGTGGTGAATAGGAGTTTGGAGAATTTGCTGAGATGTTTGGTTGGAGATAAGCCAACAGGATGGGATTTGATTTTACCACAGGTGGAATTTGCATACAATAATTATGTCAACAGGAGCTTTGGTAAATTACCATTGCAGATTGTATATGCAAGTAGTCCCAGAAATGCTTCTAAGTTGAGGAAGATAGATGAAGGAGAAATAAGTAGTGCTGAAGCTGAGGATTTTGTAGAATGTTTGAAGAACATCCATGAGGAGGTAAGGAAGCACATTACTAAGATGAATGCGCAGTATAAGAATAAGGTAGATGAGGAAAGAAGGCATAAGGAATTTTAGGTTGGAGATGAAGTCATGATTCATTTGTAGAAGGAGGGATTTCTAGTTGGTACATACAAAAAGTTGAAAATGAAGAAGTTTGGACCATGTAAGATACTGAAGAAGCATGATTCAAGAAATGTATATGAGGTAGAATTGCCTAGTGAGCTGAATATTTCACTAGTATTTAACATTTCAAATTTGATAGCTCGTATCATGAAGGGGGTCTTGAAGATTAGATCATAGAAGCATAGTGGAGTATTCCAGCAACTAGTTCAGATACCAAGGAGATTGAGGACATACTGGATAAAATGTTGGCAGAAGCACAAGGAATAGGACATATGAAGAATATCTGGTCAAATGGAAAAGATGACCTATTGAAGATTCATCATGGCTGACAAAGGAGGAGGTTAACCGTCTTGGTTTTCCTCTTCACACCTAAGTCATGGTGTCTAATGCAGGAGCATCCTGGGTGTAATAGAAATCTTGCATCACCCAAAAATATTTCTGATTTCTTTTCAATAAGGGCTATCTTGTGTAGAGCTACTATTTATGGAAACTTACTATTTCTAGCATGTTGGTCATATGATCTCGAAATGTTCTGATTTCACAGTTGGAGGTTCATCTTAGTTATATCAGCCTTCTAGTTGAGTTTCATTGCCACATCATCTATATTGGTGAAGTTATTGAGGTTTTTGGGTATGAAATCTTTCAAGTCAATTTTGAAGGCCTTAGAGGCTCTGGATCGCGATCAACCCCCGACTGACTAAAGCTTGCGCTAGTCAGGCACTGTAGATCAAGTCATGCAATTTTTGAGAAGTGGTTATAATAGAAAAACAGAGCTATGGTTAGAAAGTTATGGCCTCTGGAAGTTGGGATACCTAAAAACATATTTTGTAATTATTTGGAGCCAACCCTATGTAAAAAGAAAAGAAAAGAAAATAATTCTTAGGATAGTCAGCCTTAAGGGCTAAATTTCTAGAACCTTCTCAGACAGTGGAAATTGCCTATATAAGAAAGGTCTGTAGTGTTGTCTAGGGCAGTTCTAGGTAGTAGATCTAGGTAATGATTCGAGGCCTTTTCCTACAAAATATTGTAAAGAACAATGCCCATGTGGCTTATTGTAATTCTAAAATTTGTAATTCCACATTTGTAGAGATAATAAGAAGCCCATTTTATGATCTTGCAAATTTTTGTTGTTCTCTATTTCTATTATGTGTTTGTGGTATTAAGGGGAGCACCCTTCATCAATACGTTCATTCTTAATTTTAGTAAAGCCATTATCCTGAAAATACCTATCAATTCTAGCATACCAACCTCTTTGTGCTTTCTTGAGGCCATACAAGGCCTTCTTTAACTTGTACACTAGATGCTATTTTCCTTGCACTACAAAACCTTGTGGTTGTTCCACATAAATTTGTTCTTCTAAGTACCCATTGAAGAAGGCACCTTTTACATCCATATGATGAATGCTCCATTTCTTTTCAGCTACAAGATAAATCATCATCCTAATGGTCTCTTGACGTCCTAGAGGTGAAAAAGTTTCTTCATAATCTATGCCATACATTTTAGTGAATCCTTTAGCAACTAATCTTGCTTTGTGTCTTTCAAAACTTCCATCACTATGGTACTTAGTCTGGTAGACCCATTTGGTGCCAATTATTTTCCTATTGTGTGGAAGCTCTGTAAGCTCCCATGTACCATTCTTGTTAATATAATTCATCTCTTGTTGCATTTCTTGCACCCAAACTTCATTAATAGATGCATCTTTATGACATGATGACTCAAAATAAACTTGTGAAAATAATGCAAAATGTACAATCTCACCTCTAAGATTTTTGTGATGAACTTGACCTGCATTTCTTTCATAAATATTAGCTAAACTTCTAAACTTCCTGTTTGGACTTGGGCTTGATGTTGGCCTTTCATGTGATATTGAAGAACAAGAAGAAGCGTTGTTAGGTGGATGTGTAGCACTTGGAATTGAATTATTAGCTGAGTTGTGATTTTAGCTACCCCATTCTATTGAGGCATGTATGTAGTGGTGAGTTGTTGTTTGATGCCATGCAAATCACAAAATCTCTTAAACTATCTTGAGAAAAACTCTTCTCCACGATCAGTTCTTAAACATTTAACTTTACAACCTTTCTCATTTTCCACAAGGGCTTTGAACCTTTTAAATGTATCAAAAGCCTCATCCTTTGACTTCAAAAAATAAATCCAATGGTCATGTGAGTAATCATCAATGAAATTAATAAAGTATGATGACTTACCCAAACTCTTGGTTTGTACAGGACCACAAATATCAGAATGAATCAACTGAAGTGGATAATGGGCCCTCTATGCTTTTCCTGTAGAGAATGATTCTCTTACATGCTTTCCTTTAGCACAACATTCACAAGGTTCTTTTTGTTCTTGAAACTTAGGCAACCCAAAAACCAAATCCTTTGATATAAGAAACTTCAAGCTATTAAAATTTAAATGTCCATACTTGAGGTGCTACAACCAACTCTTGTCCTCATAAGCTATATTTACAAGTTGATTTCTATGTTCAGAAAATTTTTAATGGAAACATCATATTTCGTGATATAGGAACCACTATAACCACTTGATTTCCTTGATTTTTATCATAAATTGTACATTTCTTATTTTCAAACATAACCTTATAATTCTTCTCACATAATTGTCCAACACTTAGTAAATGGTGCTTCAACTTTGGGGTATAAAAATGAATTGAACACTTTGCATACCTTCCATTGTACAGACATCCATTGATCCTTTTTCTACAACCTCCAAAATTTTTTCATAACCAAGTGTAATCTTCAATTTAAAACCCTCATCAAGTTTAGAAAACAACTGTTTATTACTAGACATGTGGTTAGACCACCCTAAATCTAAATACCAAACATCATTGATATTATTTTCAGCTTTGTCAAAAGACAAAAATAAATTACTTGAGGAAGGCTCTTCACTCTTTAGAGCATAAAGAGAACTTTTATTAGTATTACCTGATTTAAATATGAAATCTCTCTCAAAATGACCATACATGTTACAATTTGGTAGCATTGAATATTTCTTTTATCAAATCTTCCTCTACCTCTTCCTCCTTGACGACCTCTTCTTCCTTTGTTTCCTCTTGAAGAATACTGATTTTGAGCTCTTCCTTGGCACTAACTACCTTTGGAGCTACTGCTTACACTTTCATTCTTTGAAATTTGTAACAAAGAGGAGAAAAACTTCATACTAAGATCTACAGATGAATCTATCAATATTTCCTCATGTGACATAAGAGATCCAACAAAGTGATCATACTCAAGGGAGGAAAAATCTTTTCTCTCCTAAATAATGATAGCAACATTGTTCCATCTCGGGGTACGTGATCTCAACACTTCTTTTATCACAATATCTTCACTCGTAGTTTCACCCAAAGTCACCATTTTATTAACCACGTCTTTAACCCTTACACAATAATCACTCACATTCTTAGTTTCTTGCATTTCCAAATTTTTAAATTCTCTTTTCAAGGTTTGTAACTTGACAACCTTGATCTGATCACTACCTTGGTAAGCTTCTTTTATAGTCTTCCAGGCATCCTTATCTATCTTTGCATCTCCAATTCTAGGAAACAAGCTCTTATCAAGAGCCATCTGAATGTGAAATAAGGCCATTACATTCTTCCTCTCAGCTTCCTTATTAATACTTTTTTCATTTTATTGAAGATCATCCCAATCATTAGGCTTCTCATACCCTGATTCTACAATGTCCCAAAAATATTTGCCCATAAAAAATGTCTTCATTTTAATTGACCAATATTTGTAATCACTCCCATTGAATTCTTGGTTTGGCAATGCATTTGCCATTATAAAATTCTAAATAAAATATCATGCTCTGATACCAAATGAAGAATTGAAACAATAGTCCCAGATGATTACAAATATTAAATAAAAAAATAGAAAAATAACACAACTATAATGAAAGACAAATTTACTCAAATCTATAAACTTGATTTGATGTTAAACTAATTTCTATAATCTCTAAAAAAATACATAAAATAGAGCAACTCCAAAATAACTCTCAACATGCTAACCTAGAACACAACATTACATAGAAATATATAGAGAGTTTTTTGCCTCCACAAGTAAAGCAACACTACAAACTTTAAACAGAAATAAACTAAATTCAAACTACAGTATTTCCATCCAAACTAACTTACTAAAACATATTTATAAATATAAATTAGTAAACTATGATCTAACTTAAAAACTATAGAGAGTTATCTAGTTAACTTAGAAACTATAGAAAATAGTCTTGTTAACATAGAAACTACTTAGAAAAGTCCAGTTTCTACACATTAATTTCCAACACAAATTGCCTTTGTCTTGTGAATTTTCCAACACACTTAGAAGCAACCCTCTCTAATACTCCAAATGCAATGGGATGGAAACCCCCTAAAAACCACCTAAAGCACACTTCAAAAAACTAAAGGCAATCTAATTTACTACAACAAATAAGATGAATTCAACATCAAATTATGCAAGAATAACTAGGGAGAATTCTTATTGAAACTTGGAATATTATTTTACAACCACTTTCCTAGCCTATCAACTTCTTCAACATGCATACCTAGATGGTGAACAAAAAGGAGGGCATAAGTGACCACTTTAGTTTTCTGAAATCAGCTAAACCTAAAATTGGATGAACAATTTGAGACTCGTGCACTCAAAGTTTGAAGATACCAAAAGATCATGAACTATAATACTCTAAATCTAGTTTTTAAACTACTAAAGTCTTTCAAAAATAGATAAGTTTAAGGGGGTCGAATCCTTCACACACCAAAAAAATTTCCTATTTTTTAGTAAACATAACATAGTGCTTGTCATGTGCTTCATAAAAGATATAGTTGCATTTAATGTTTTTGTTAAGTATTTCTTTGTCATTTTTCAAAGTGGACATATTTTAGAAATCAGATACTTGTTTGTGTGCTTCAAATAACTTGCACAAAACTAATTGAATTTTATTTTTTTGAAATTATAATGAATGGAGGGAAGATGTACTTCTTCTACTTGTTGTATCATATAGTCAATTTTTTTAAAAAAAATTTAAGAATTAATCAAACAAACTTGCTTTAAATAAAATTCTAAACTACCAATTTTGAAGGTTCAGTTGTGGGTAGATCTTGTTTATTATTTAAGAGGAAAAGTGGTTTTACAAGGACCGGAAACCCAAGCCTTACATAAAACTAAAAAACTTCTTGTCAATATAAACACCAAAAGCCAACCAGATAGAACCTAGATGCTAAACACAAGCCAAAAATTAGGGGATAAAATAGACCCTAAACTACTACTACAGGCCCAAAGCCAAGTCCTTAAAGCCTAATACAAAACTGACCAAGAAACAACTTATAGACACTTGGCCAGATTATGACTCTTTTGTTGAACCTTTTGGTATTTGGTCTTTGAATGTTGTCATTGATGTCAATAATACATCCATGCAATTATAATGGGCATATGGTACGGTTAAAATCATGAAATTATCTTATTTGATATCCTTGAATATTTTTCAAAACACATTCAACACATACACTTAAGTGTTATGCAATTAATAGTTAATGTTCACATTGGTTAAGAAAACAGTTATGAAAAAATAGTTTTGGTCTATGTGAACGTCGACAAACTTAAGCATCTGATAGACCATAACCATGATACCTTTCTAGAATGAGAAGTAAATTATCTAAAATGAGTTTTTGTTAGCTTTTGTATATCATATGTATGGAAAGAGAAAAAATTTGTTTATCAAAAATAGTTACAAAATTTTATGACAGTTTTAGCAGTTTTAAGCAGTTTTGGTCTAATTGAAGTTTGGGGTATCTAAATACCTCACACATGTCAACTTTTTTGGTTTATAAGTAGGGGATACATTCATCTACAATATTTTATAGTAATTTGGAGAGAAGTGGCAGGATTTGTGTGGAATACTTTGTAGATTGAACAGCTTGCAGGCAGATTTTAAACAACAAAGAAGAGGGTAATTATTTATGCTTCTATTTTATCATTTGTGAATTAATTTTCATTGCAGAAGTTTATCAAAGATAGAAGAAGTGATATATATTTCTTTTTGATTCATTCACATCATTATTTGATCAGATATGTAATGGAAAAAGAAAACATATTTGGGTACTTGATGTTTTGAAGAGAAACAAGGGTTTATCATTTCAAGAAAGTTAATAGTTTGAAAGACATTAACTCAAGTCATGTTCTTGCATTTAAATATTTTATTTTAATTCTGATTATACTTTTTATAATCTGATATATTCATTGTAAGAAGGCTTGTATTCTTTGGTGAAACTTATTGATGTAAAAGAATCAGTAAGAGAGAAGAAGAGAAGTATATCCCGCATTATGTTTTCAACAAGAAGTTGAAATCGGTGATTTATGATTTGTATTGTAATAGATTTGATCCTCTAATTTTTTATCTCATTTATTCATTTTGGAAGTTGGTGCTTCTTTTATTCTTTAAGTTGGTACTTCAGGTGTAAGCAATTGGTGTTCCTTGAAATCGGTGTTTCTAAAATAGGGTGTTGGTGCTTCCTAGAGTTGTAGCTCTAAAAGATTTTCCCAAGAGGATAATAAAGTTTAAAACTCAAAGTGGTTTTTTAACCTAACGGTTTTTCCACTATAAATATTGTGTACCTTGTTATTCTTGTATATCTTGTTCATTTTTATAACTTTATGTTATAATTGTAAAAGTTAAAATTGTAAAGTTGAAAAGAACAAGTTTTTAAGTAACCACTGATTCACCCCCCCTCTCAGTGGTGTTGGTATTCCAACATCTTTTTTATTATATCAGCATTGATACCTTTGACTTTTTTCATGATGTCTTCCATAGGTGTTACCTCTTTTTTCTTGCTCCTCAAACGCATGGTAAGACCCAAGATTTTCTCCTGACCTTTAGCATCGCTACCATCATTCAAGCCTTTGACAGTGACCTTACCCTTCTTACCAACTTGAAAAATATCAGTATTTTGTAATAAATCTTTAGAACTAGAGGTCACAAATATACCTTTCGATAAATAGTTAACTTCTTTTACTTGTTCATCCAGTTTCCTTAAACCCTCACTAGTATCCAACATGATAGTTTTACCAATATTGACTACCTTATTAAGAGCATGATGGACCCTAGAATACATTTCTTCTAGGATTTTGATTTTACCCTCATGATCTTCTTTAAGATCATATATCCCTTGTGCTAAGGTACAAGTACTATCCAAAATGTCATCAAGCTTCTGTGTGGCATGGGTATTATGGCTAATTTCCCTTAATTTTATAATCATCCAATTAAACAAATCTTCTTGAAAAATAGGGAAATTTCTTAAAATCTTACCAACCAAAGCCTCATTCTTACATGATGAACCCTTTTAAACATGTGTCTCTTTCTAAGTCTCTAAAGGAATATCCACATGTATCTCTTTCTCATTATTGATTAAAATCATTTTCGATAGAATGTCGTAGACCAAAGGTGGGCAAATATTTTTCTTAAGAGGGGACTTACTAGTAGTGGAAGGGGTCCGATATAATCTTGTATTCTATTTATATTTTCCCCTATTATTAGGTCCTTCCCTTTAGAATAAGTTTGCAGAGTCAACAACAAAATCCTGCAAAGAGGTATATTTTGAATCCTCTTAATCAGATGAAACAACCTTCTTTCTGGGAGAGGTGGAAGGAATGAAAGTAGTAGGGAATGATGATTTTTATTTCTTCTTATACATATGATAAGAAACATCCCCTTCTGAATCAATGTTGTCATGGTCCGAGCCCACTTCATCATAATGCACAATGACATTTTTCTTCAATTCCACACCAGATTTTTCTATAGGGTTTTCATAAACATGAAGAGATTTATCTCTTTCCATAATTAATAAAATCAAACCCTCATGAAGGATATGGGTTGATGGTTTCTTCTTATAAACCCCTATACTATGATTCAATGAAGTAGCCAAATAAAATAGAATCAAAATGCATTTTTCATGTCTAAAGTGGTTTAAAATGACAAAATGATAGTTGAAGAGACTCCCAAAAAAATTTTCTAAGGTAACATACCAAGTAGTATAACCTCTACAACTACTAACCATAGATTGACAAGAGAAGTGTGTTGACCGTAGTTTTGGTAGCCTTCTGCCTTTCCTCCAACAAGAAGAAAATTTCTACCACTTCCATAGCTGACTTTTTATCCCTATAGAGTTTGGTACCATCCTTTTGTATATTATAAACTATAACCACTAACTCCTCATTAATCACCATTTCCAAATTGTAATCTCTAAGGAATCCATTATCCCATCTATCAAGGAAGGCCTATGTGAAAAGGGCATCCACACTATAGAGTATTTTGATATAAGGTGTTAGGCATACCACTAAAAGAGGGCTCTAAACTGATTCCAAATTATGTCATTTATCATACACTAATGGCTCTTGACATTTTCTATCTCCACCCATCATTAATACCAAGCACAATTATAGAGTGAAAACTAAAAGAAAAATGTGAAAGCCCATTGATCACCAAATCCTCATTAATCACCATTTGCACACCGCAAGCTCTAAGAACTCCATTATCCTAGCTATCCAAGAAGGTCTCTATGACAATGGCATCAACACCATAGAGCATTTTGATATAAGGTGTAATGCATACTGCCGAAAGTGGGTTCCAAAATGATTCCAAATTATACCATTTATCAATAAAAAATGGCTTCTGATAGTTTCTGTCTCCACCCATTGTTAATACCCAACACAATTGCAAAGTGAAAATAGAGAAATAAAACCACTAAAGCCAAAAAAAAACTTTTTGTGCAATAAATCTGTACATTTGGCATTGGTCTTTTACATGAGTGGGCTGGAAGAGTGAGATTTACAAAAGAATAGGCCATGTAAATGCATCATTATTAATACGCCATCTTGATTCATTAGGAATTCAATCCCTAGAATTCCACACCACAGAGTGAGTAGCCTTAACACCTACATTAGCTAGGTAATCAACCACATGATTACCTTCTCTATACGCATGGGTGATATGAAATTCTTGCATACCATTTAAAATATATTTATAATCTTGAATAATATTGGCTATGGTCTAGCTAGGAGGGGTAATTCCATTAAGACAATTGATCATGTTTAAAGAATCACTTTCTAACCAGACTTCTGATAGCCCCTATCATTAGCCATGCTCAAACGCAAATAAATTTCTCTGGTCTCAACATAATAGTTTGCCTGGGTCCCAACTGGAAGTTTTGTTACCAAAACTAATTTACCTTTATGATCCTAAATAACTCCCCCATAACCTGCGGGTCCAATATTAACCTTAACCACCCCATCCATGTTAATCTTGAGCCAACCCAAAGGAGATAGTTTCCATCTAATAGTTGTTTTATCTTTCTTTTGTTTAAGAAAAGGCAGAGAGATATTCCATTTTAGCCCCCAATCATGAGCAATAATGTACTCTTTTGCAGAAGGCACAAGGGGAGGACCATCTAGGATCTGGTCATTACAAATGACATCAAAATTTTCTCTAATAGAAAGAAGAAACTTGCGAGAAACACCATCAGTAGAGAAAAATCTATCTCTAAAAAAAAAATTTGTTCCTCTCTTCTCTTAAGCACCAAGCAATATGACCTGGAGCATTAAATTATGTTAAATAAATAGGGAATAATTTAGGAAGTAGGGGGTGGTCAATTGAAGCCAAAAATATGAGAAGGAATTGGGGAAATCCCACTCTAATGACCAAAGCTTCTAAAATAAATCCCACACTTTTCTGGAAAAACTATAGGATAAAAAAATCTGGAAAACATCTTCAGCTGCTTCCAAGAATAAAAAGAACCTTTTTGGAAAACACATTCCCCATTTTGAAATGTTATCTAGAGTAATAATCTTGTTCTAAACTTGTAGTGAGAACAAGATGTTCACTTTGGGAAGCAAATTCAAATTCCAAACCGAAGCACAAAAAGAATTTGGGAAAAAAGGTCTAGCAAGTATCTAAAATTCTTTAGAAATAGAAAAAATCCCATTCAAGGAGGAATTCCAGACTTTAAGAAATCACTGAAATACGCCTTAAGAATATGAATAAAATTGAAAAGGTTTTGAAGGGGGAAAAGGCCAGGATTAATCAAACTTAAATCCACCCATGAATGATTCACCAAATAATCTCCTACAAAAGTACAAAAAAATATAATACAATAGTCTTTAAAGGATGCAAACTGAGGGACAAGATAAAGGTGCATCTCTAATCCACTAATCATCCCAGAAGAGAATCAACTTCCCATTACCTAGGGATGACTTTAGACCTCTTCATAGAAGATCTTTAATATGCAAAATATACTTCCACATAGCTGCATAGTCCTCCAGGTCCTCAATGTCCCATAAAGAATCTATAAAATGATGATATCTTCAGATATATTTCTCATGAATAATATTAGAGAAATCATTATTTATTGTAAGGTTTACCTCCAATTTCTTAGTGAGGAGATATTTATTGAAAGGATTAATTTTTTCAATGGAAATCGCACAAAAATGTTGTGGCTTACAAACCTTATCCCAAGCCACCAAACTCAATCTTTTCCTAGACTTTATACCTGACCATAAAAAATTCCTTTGAATCTATTCCATTCTTTCCGCAAATTTTCTCATGACATTGAAGAGACTCATACCATAAACTATGATATTCTCAAGTGAATCTTTGATGAGCTGGAACTTCCCAACTTTAGATAAGAGAGATCCTTTCCAACCTACCAATTTAGACTAGAATTGCTCAATGATTCTTCCCCAAAAATACTAGGAGCTTCATGCTAAAATAAGGGGAGCCCCACGTAAGAAGAAGGTAGGAAATGAATATTACAACCCAAGATTTGGGAAATTCTCTATTTCCTTTTAGGAGGAGTTTAAAGATAGCACACAGATCTCTTATTGATGATAATACACTACCTAGACACACACTCATAGTTCTTGATGATCCACTTAAAATATTTATCCTCTGATATCAAACTTTCCCCCATAAGGAATGTCTCATCCATGAACTATTTTTGTGAGGAAGCAAAATGTAGAAGAAGGGTAAAGGCCTTTAATTTTTCCAAATCACATGAAATAATGAATATACCTTCTAAAGGATTTATCCATCATAATAAATAGGAAAGGAGAGATGGTATCTTCTTGTCTGATCCATCGAGATACAAAGAAAAATCAATGGGAGAACCAATAATCAACACTACAAAATTGGGCATAGAAACCACCTACTCAATGATCCTTAAAAAAAATTATTAAAGACAAAGGCCAAAAGAACTTTCAACAAAAAATTCCAATTGACCCGATCATAAACTTTGGGAAGATCTGGTTTAAGGAAAAAATTCTTTTTTTTATTGACAGCTAAAGAATGGTTATTCTTGTGCACCATCATGATAGAATCTGAAATCTAATGTCCCAAGACAAATACATTTTCTTTCTTAGAGATAAGCATGGGCAATAAGGGTTTAAGCCGCAACACAATAATTGTTAGAAGAAATAAGAGAATGGAAACAAGATCAAAAATAATCCAAGAAGTGAAGTGCAAGAAAGATTTTACCATAAACCAAATGTGAGAGAGTGTTGCAAGATCAAACACCAAAACCAAGATAGTACTCCAAGAATCCAACAAGAGCTAAGATATTTTTGTAAGGGGAAAAGCAAAGAAAAACCCCTTTGTGTATTATGAATGAGGCATGAAAAGCCTAGAGAGAGAGAGAGAGAGAGAGAGAATATGAGCAAGAAGCTCAATACAATATGATAGAACTACTATGCAAGAGGAGAGAAATTGTGTGAGAGAATTGTGAGAAAATTAGTGTCAAGTGTGTGGAGAAATATCTCTTTAAGTAGAGATGAGTGAAGGAGTTTTCATGTAACTCTCTATGTGCATGAGTACCACATTCATACTAGTGTGTGCCAAGTGTGAGCATCCTCATAAGGAGGAATAAACTATTTTCCTTATTAAAGGAATTACAAAATATGAGTTGTCCTCCCACTTGGACTAGAGGACAAAATTACATGTAGTGATTCCTTTAGGAATATCCTAAAATAAATAAAGGAGGATACCTTGGTTTATCCTCAAATTAAATAAAACAACCAAGGAAAGATTATTAATTCTAACACCCCCCTTTAATCTTTACTTGGGGTGATTACATCAACGGGTATTAAACCCAAAATTATAAAAATCTACAACTTGATCTTCAATATAAGGAAGAAATGTATTGTCTTCAAATGTGCAAGTAGTCTGCCATATGTTGTACATGCATCTTTTGTAGAGCCAAGAGAAGTGGATGGTTCCTTTAAATGTGTTCAAGTGGAAAAATATCCACATCTTTAAGTAGACATGTGATTCATAGGATTTGTGTGAATGAATTGATATCTAGAATTTTCCTTGAAGGATCACCTGAAACATAGAACAAAGAACAAGAACAAAAGGCAACTATCCAGTAGAATATCATATAACATTCAAGTTAGTGAAACTATGAAAATTTTGCATGAGATTTTATCAAAAAAGAAAAGGAACTAAAATGAAATCAAGATAAATGAAATGGTCAACAATCCACTCTCCCATCTCAAAATAAACATACTAATGCACAAAAGACCACAAACAAGGCCAACTAACTAAATATGCATCAAAACTACATCAATCTCATGGATATAGACAGTCCATTAATGAGTCATCACTGCAAGTGTATGGGTGATCAGTCCACAACCTACATAACTCACGATCTAAGCAATGAAGTATGCAAACTCATCATCACATTAGTAAGTTTACAAATAGAAATGAGAGAGACAAAATCATAATTCAAGTAGGACATCAAGAACCATAATCAAGGAGACATAATAATCTAAACAAATATGAACCAAACAAATATAGACATATGCTAAATAATAATTTGAACTAAGGATTAAGAGAGAGAAAAAACATATTTCCTTCCAAGTATAAGATATATCCAACAAAATTTAGGAAAAAGTTCAAGAGCGCCATCCTCACCATGATGAAAAAAATAACCAATGGAACAAGTTGATGAACATCAACTAAGTAAGTGCATCCTAGTGCAACTTACAAATGGAACAAGTTGATAAACATCAACTGAGTAAGTGCATCCTAGTGTAACTTACAAATGGAGCAAGTTGATAAACATCAACTGAGTAAGTGCCTCCCAGTGCAGCTCACAAATGGAACAAGTTGATAAACATCAACTGAGTAAGTGCATCCCAGTGCAACTTACAAATGGAACAAGTTGATAAACATCAACTGAGTAAGTGCATCCCAGTGCAACTTACAAATGGAACAAGTTGATAAACATCAACTGAGTAAGTGCATCCCAGTGCAACTTACAAATGGAACAAGTTGATAAACATCAACTGAGTAAGCACATCCCAGTGTAGCTTAAAAATGGAACAAGTTGATAAACATCAACTGAGTAAGTGCATCCTAGTCCAACTTACAAATGGAACAAGTTGATAAACATCAACTGAGTAAGTGCATCGCAGTGCAACTTACAAATGGAACAAGTTGATAAACATCAACTGAGTAAGTGCATCCCAGTGCAACTTACAAATTGAAACAATGGATCAAATTAAACTTATAAATGATGCAACTAAGTGCATAATAGTAAATCATATAAAATATGAAAGCAAGTAATGTCCAATAATTAGCCACTAGAAGACAATGTTGAAATATTACTCACAATACTTGAACAAATTAAATTTGAGCAACATCATTGATATAAAGTAACAATTTAATATGCTAAAGAAAGAAATACCCCCTGAAGATGCACCAAACAACTTAAAAAGGGCTGGTAACATTACGACAAATTGTAAATGCATGACGCGATTGATTACCATTATTCTCCACAAAATTAGATGGTTGATTCATGGGCCTTTTATCCTTTTTCTTTTTAAAACAGGTATTAGTAACATGACCATCTTTTCCACAATAGTTACAATGGGGTCTTTGATGATTTGAGTTATGATTGTTATTCCGATTATTGCTACCATTATGATGGGTATTGTTATGATTATTATAGTTGTTACTATGATAATTATTATTATTAGAGGTATTATTATTATATGAGCTAGGATTTTGATTTTGATGCTTAGACATAAAAGCATGTTCAGAAGATCTAAGAGTACCAAATTGCAACAACTTAGCATCCTCTTGACGTAAAAGATTTTGAAATATGCCATAAGTTAACTAAGGAGCTAAAGTAGGAATAGCAAGTTGCGAATGCATGTTAGTAATAAATTGTTGAAATTCTTTAGGAAGACGCTTCTTGAGAATAATAGTAATTAATCTAATATCACTTAAAGTAACATTCACACCATTTAAATGAGTTTTAATAGCATCAAGTTTAAGCAAAAATTCATCAATATTTGTAAAGTCAATATACCTGAGGTCTTCCAAGTTGTCTTGGAGCTAAATCTTACGTGATTCAATGGAGCTATCATAGGTTTGTTGTAAAATGGCCCACGCTTGATGAGATTTGGTGCAATGTCCAATCAAAACATACAAATCAGGAATAACCGAAAGACCAATTAATCTAAGAGCTTCTTCATTTTTAACTTGCCATGCATCTTTGTTAGTTTGAGAAGTAGAGGTAGCTAGTTCAATAGTGGCATCTGTAGCAACTTGGAGTAAATGTTTAAAACAAAAAATGAAAGAGATGTGTGTTTTCCATTGATGATAGTTAGAGCTATTTAACTTGATTTCTTGAATTAGAGTAAACATGTTTATTATATAAATGATTAAATTAACTTTAGAAAAGTGAGGTACAAAGATATCTAGAGATAAAGAACAAGAAAAAAATAAATTAACTCTAAGGTTAAGTAAGCTTTGACTAAAACAAATTGGATTCTTTTGTTAAAAAAATTTATTAAATATTTTAAAATAAAGAAGATAAATTGATTAAAATTTGAATTAAGAGTGTAATCGTGAATAAATAAGTATTAGAGATAATGTATTGATGTTAATTAAGATTTTTTTATAGAAATTGATAGAAACAAAAAAAATTTAAATCAAAAGCTATTGTTAAAAAGAATTGATTTGACAAATTGAATTGAAAGTTAACAATATGAATTTAAATTAACTTATCAATATAATAAACTAATTTAAAACCAAGCTAACATTTAAAAATAAAATTAATTTAATTTTCAGATTTGAACAAATTAATTTTAAAAAAACAAACAAACTGAAAATAGCAAAGGAAGAGAATGGATTCCTTGCAAAAAATGTTATATAATGACTAATGATTAAAAACTCAGGAATATAATGATAAAATAAATAACTAATATTAGAGTTGCAATGATGAAATAAAGTAATGATGAAAACTGATATAAACCAGAAGAATGTTATGATGAAAAATCTGCAACAACAATTATGTTAGACAAAAAAAGAAAATGCAGGTCGGAATAATCTGTCATGAAAAATATAGTCTCGGTGTGGGAGGCATATCTCTCAAATGAACCATTGGATTGAGCTAATTCTTGGATATGTTTGAGATAACCTAATTATCTAGAATCTAACTGAAGCGATCTTCCAAATCTGTCTTTGTTCAAAAGATATAGGTGTTGGAGTGAGGTACTATAAAAAATGAGATTAATTTATAACAGAGAGTAATATATCATAGGTTAATTTAGAACAACAAATATATATCAGAGATAAAAAAAGAAGATGAAATAAAAGATATTAGATTTAAGAGCAGATTTAAAGGTTAGAATAGATATTTTTAACAAGAATCAAAGTAATCAATCAAAGAAAATTAGATTAGAAGCATATAAAATAGATTTAAAATGAGAAATCAACATATTAGAGAGTTATACACTATCAAAATATAGAAAAGATTTATTTTAACCAGCAAAGAGAATGAAATAAACAAATAATTTTTCATTTGATGCAAATGAGAAATGCCTGCAAAAAGAGTAAAATATATGCATGCAAGGGATTAGAAATCTCAAAAAAAAAAAAGTGAGGCCTACAACAAGTGAAAAAATCTGCATGCACAAGAATTTAGAAAACTGAATAGGAAAGGTTAGATGAAACCAAATGAAATAAAGATTGGGTTTGATGGTGAACCAACCAAACCCAAAAAAAATCTAAAAAAAATTAAGATAATCTTTGGCGGAAAGCCTTCCAAAGAGGGTTAGAGAAAAAAAACTTAATAAATAAACAAGTGAGCTGCAAAAAAAAAGTTAGATCTAAAAGATAAAACTTGAAAAGTCTTGCTCCTTTGAATGTCATCTTTCTACAAAAACACTTAAACAAGGATTAGTAGCTAGCTCTGATATCATGTTAGAAGAAATAAGAGAATGGAAACAAGATCAAAAATAATCCAAGAAGTGAAGTGCAAGAAAGATTTTACCATAAACCAAATGTGAGAGAGTGTTGCAAGATCAAACACCAAAACCAAGATAGTACTCCAAGAATCCAACAAGAGCCAAGATATTTTTGTAAGGAGAAAAGAAAGAAAAACCCCTTTGTGTATTATGAATGAGGCATGAAAATTCTAAAGAGAGAGAGAGAGAGAAAGAATATGAGCAAGAAGCTCAATACAATATGATAGAACTACTATGCAAGAGGAGAGAAATTGTGTGAGAGAATTATGAGAAAATTAGCGTCAAGTGTGTGGAGAAATATCTCTTTAAGTAGAGATGAGTGAAGGAGTTTGCATGTGACTCCTTATGTGCATGAGTACCACATTCATACTAGTGTGAGCATCCTCATAAGGAGGAATAAAATATTTTCCTTATTAAAGGAATTACAAAATATGAGTTGTCCTCCCACTTGGACTAGAGGACAAAATTACATGTAGAGATTCTTTTAGGAATATCCTAAAATAAATAAAGGAGGATACCTTATTTTATCCTCAAATTAAATAAAACAACCAAGGAAAGATTATTAATTCTAACAATAATCTTAGTCAAGATCTTATAGATAGAGTTAGAAAGACTAATAGGTCTAAAGTACAGAAAATAATCGACTCCCGATTTCTTAGGAATAAGCACACTAAAAGTAGTGTTCCGATCTTTTAATAGGGTTATAGAGCCAAATAATTCCTTAGCTATTTCTATAACATCCTGATCCACAGTATCCCAACACCTCTAAATGAATACATGCTTTGTTTCCTTCAAAAGAGAAAACAACCTTATACACCTCCTTATCAAAGGGAATTATCATGAGGAATTTGTTTATATCATTTGTGATTATAGAAGGAATTTCATGAAGGAATTATTGTTGAAGAGTCTCATCAACCCTTTTATCTTGAGAGAGAAGGGAAGAAAATAAATCATAGGCCCCTTGCAAAATGTCATCATCATTCTAAAAATAATTCTCATTATACCGGATAGACCGAATCCTATTAGTGGCTCCATGTTTTAAGGTAAACATATGGAAAAATATAGTATTCCTATCTCCACATGTCTACTAGATAGGCCTAGATCTTTATTTCCCAAACTTCTCTTCTTTACCAATAATATCATGAAGATTGGAGAGTACACATATTTCCTGGTTGATTAAGGCATCATCCACACCAAGGATTTGGATTTGAGAGTGGATATCACCTAATTGAGAAGTAAGGTTACTTTTATCCCTAGAAATATACCAAAAGTATGATCTATTCTATTTTCTAAGATTATCCTTCACATGAGAAATTTTATTCACAACTTGATACATGTCAGTCCCTTAAATTTAGATATTACACCATGTTCTTAGTATCTCCTTAAAATCTAGAGTCCATATTTTATCAAATAAAAATAGGAAGTTCTTCTTCTTATTCACTTTCTCTAACATGAAGGAGATTGGAAAAATGATCTGAACTTATTTGAGAAGTGGAAGATAATCTACAATAATAGTTTACAACCCAACTAGGAGAAATTAAAGCATAATCAAGTTTAACCTTAATCAAATCCCGACCCATTCTCCGATTAGACCAAGTATAATCCACACCATGAAGATCCAAATCCATAAGACCATGATTATAAATGACTTGAAGGAGATCTTGAATGTTGTTGAAATCAATAGGAGCCCTCCCATTTTTTTAAAGCTATACACAAGGGTGTTAAAATCCCCCATAACCACCCATTTCATATTCTGAAGTTGTGACCCAAAACTCACTATGGAATTCCATAAATCTCTATGAGAAAACTAATTTTTGGGAGTATAAACATTTGAAACAACCAAAGATAATATCTCATTAAAGTAAAAAAAAATTGTGACAATGCAATTAGGGGAGGAGAATAAAATCTTACCTCTCACTAGTTTGGAGTTCCAAAAAGTAGCCAATCCCCCTAATGCACCATTGGAATTTGAGAAATTAACTCTTGCATCTTCAAAACCAACCAATTTAGCATAAACTAATCTAGATCTCTCCTTTTTATTTTCTTGGACTAAAAAAAACATAATTTATGCTCTCTAATAATATTAGACAAGAGAGCATGATTATGGGGTTAATTCAACCCCCTTATGTTTTAGGCAATAATCTTCATTTAAGAGGAACATGGGATTGAGAAACATCCCCATATCTAGCAGATTCCTCTGCATTCCTTTAACAATGTCGACCTTAGTGGCCTTAGTTTGGGCTTGGATAACAAAGGGTCTCCCCATGCCCTCGAGATAGTGGCATAATTAGTCATAGTTCTGCTCCGTGTAGCTCTTTAGGGAGAAGAGAAATTCATTCTTCTTCTGTTCTTGAATTTGAACATGGTAAATAGATCATCAATGTTTCCATCTAGACCAAAAAAATACCATGAGTCACCTCCATTCCTTGACTCCTTATCAATGGATTCCTCACTAGCCTAAAGGGAAATATTCTCCAACTCTTCAATAGTCACTTCCTGCATAAGAAAATTAATAGAGTCTATCTAATTTACCTCAGTTCATGTCTTTTCCAAAGCCCAAACACCATCCTTGTGATGAACTGGATTATCCTTATGAACAAGACTAACACCATTTTCCACAACCCCTTGAATCATAACATTTGAAGGTTGAGAAGCAAGAGATCTCTCATATGCTTGAAAAGGAATACTAATATGCTTATCAAATTATACATCAATCAAGGGAAGCAAAGGGTTAGACACAGACACCACAATATAACCCTTGATCAACTTTGGATTCTTCTCAAGGACTAAAAGATCTATTTCCTTACTAGGAAGAGATTTTCCCATGGCCTTAGGACACCATAATTTCTTATTAGAGTGCTTATGTTTAGATCTAGTCTTATCCTTGGAAGGAAAAGATTTAGTCTATAGGCCCATTTGCTTACACTAAAGACATGAAAATGGGTTGGATTCCACATCAATCGATTATTTCCAAGCTCCCAGTTTAGAGTTTAACAGAACAACATTTAGAATATTAGCCAATTGGGGACATTGACACACAACCTTGTAAAAACCAATATTTCTTAGTAAGGGACAAAGAATCAACCATAAGCAGGTCACCAAAACAAGAAATAATGCCTCTAAAAACTTTTTCATCCAAAAATTCCAATGCGAGCCCAGGATGATGAATCCAGATAGGGGCAATGTTGCAAGCCTAGTTCAGAGGAGAAAAACTAGTCTCCCATCTCTTGAGATCCAAGGAGGCCTTTCCAAAAATCTAGGAGCCACAAGATAATACCTCCATCACGTCTTCTTCAGAAGTGAAAACAAAGGAGAAGAAGCCCTTCGCTAGCATAAAAACATCAATTTGGCCCTTACCCATCCATATACAAGAAACCCATATATGAACCCACTCCAAATTAGTTTTTGGCTTAGTAAACTTACCCACCAAAGAGAAGGACATTGAGGCTACACCTTTATCAACTAGGGAGTCTGGAATCTTGACTAAGAAGTTACCAACCAAATCCATAGAATGAGACACTAGGGATTAAATAAATCAGTCTAAGACCTATTCTCTAGCTGGAGGACACCACCAACTCTTGAACCTGGCCCCAAATACTGATTCCTAGATTATGAGATATAGATAATAAAACCACCAAATCCTGCATCATGAGGGAAATAATCTCTAGGGGATGCTCCAAAATGTAAAGAAGATCTTCCAAAAAAAGAGGGCCTAGTCCCACCACTGATTCTTGCCTCTCCATAATTTACAAAATCTTCTTCACCTCCCACTGAATCTTGCACCCTAGTTGTCAGGTGAGGGTTAGGATCTCCTAGAGAATCTATTGATCTATTAGTAGATCCACCATAGACCATGGATCTAGTTCCAACACTGTTTCCCACCTTACAAGAACTCAAAATAGCTCCTTCACCTCCTCCCTTCACAGTTGTGGGTAGATCTTGTTAATAATAAGATAATTATAATTTGTTTATTTATTGTGATAACATTTATTATGTTGAAATGATACACCTTCTAGATTCAGGGTTATCTAATACATTTCGTATAGCTCAAAATTATGGGAAACATAGTAGATTATTTTTTTCTCCTTTCTTTTACTTTTATTAGTTTTATAATTTTTTATTTAAAAATTATTATTTGATTAAATAGAAGTCTTTATAATGAGAATGTAATATTTTTCTAAATTAAATTAAATTTCTTTAAATTATGTAAATGAAATAAAATAAAATCACTTCTCACATTCTAGCGATATTGTAAAATGTATCAATTTTATATTTCTTTTGATTTTTAAATGTGCAAGTTTTGTACACTTAACATTAAGCATTGAAATATCTAAACAATCAAAGTAAGCTAAATTAGAGACATATGAGATGGGTTGAACTCTTACAGAGTTACACCTTTGTGTTGAAACATAGGAGTGGGAAAACTAATAAAGTTGTTGATGATTTGAGTGGAAGGACTTTGTTGACAGAGATGAGATTTGAAGTATTTGGATTCGACGTTAAGGAATTTGTATGAAGATGACCTCAACTTTTATAAACCTTGAAAATCTTGCAGAGAACCTACTATAGAAGACTAAAGTTAATGGTTGGACTATTTCATGTAGGATGGTATGTTATTAACAGCAATTTAATTGTGTATACCCAAAATTTATATGAGGGACACTCTAGTTAAGGAGAAGAATTGTTGGGGATTAGCTGAACACTTTGGTATAGACAAGATAGTGGCTTTAGTAACTGATAATTACTTTTAGCCTCAAATTCATTAGGATGTAAGAAATTTTATTCAAAGTTGTATATTTTGTCAAGTTGCAAAGGGAAGTAGTCAGAATACTGGATTGTATACACCTTTAATAGTGCCAACTAGACCTTGAGAGGATATTATCATGGATTTTGTACTTGGATTACCAAGAACATGAAGAGGTAATGAATTTATATTTATGAGAGTGGATAAGTTTTCAAAGATGGCTTATTTAGTACCTTGTAAAAAGACAATAGATAGAGCACATATAGTGGACTTATTTTTCAAGGAGATTATGAGATTGTATGGATTACCTAAGAGTATAGTTTTAGATAGAGATAATAAGATTTTTGGTTATTTATGGAGGACAATTTGGAAGAAGATGAAGACATAATAAAAAAAAAAATTCTACATTTCACCCACAAATAGCTTGATAGGGAGGTTGGGAGAGCTAATCACTAGCCCTTTCCTAGGTCCACCTAGTGACCCTTAGGTGTTCTCAACTAACACCAAATGACCTTTAGGAATCCTTTATAGTTTCAATCCCCTGGTTGAAAAATCCAACCTATGGTGCAAGGCAGAGGTGGATACTGGCCAAAGGCACACCCTAATCCATATCTACCTTGCAAAGATCACACACGAAAGAAAAAACACAATAAATGAGAGTGAGAATGCAAATCAGATCCTTTATAGTTCATCAAATAGATTCAAACATGTCAGGCTGTAAGGCCTTCCTAGTTAGGGCTAGATATTACAATTCAATTACAACAGTCCTCCAATATGTGAGGATTCAAAAACTATGTTCAATCTTCTAGCTTCTATCTCATACTAAACTACCTCCAAAAGTACAACCAACAACCATAATATATACAAGAGGCTACAGAATAATTTGGCCTTCAGAACTAATATTAATAGAAGGAACCACTAGATTTAGGTCCATACACTTCCCAATGATAGATACCAACATTAAATCTATGACCATAATGAAGTGCACAAGTCAGCCTCAACAGAAAACTAAAAGAAACAACTTGGTAAGCAAGGATAATCGAGAGCCAGGCAAGGATAACCAAGGGCCAGGGAATTAACTGACCAATTTGGTTAATAAAGGAACCAAGCAACTACCGATCCAACTCAGTCAAATAAGGAACCGAGCAATACATAAAACTCAAACATTTTTTTAGTGACATAAGATTGCCAAGGACCTGAGATGCTCTTGCATCAAACACCTGGGGTTATTTGAAATGATTCTCTGAATTATGCAGTAGGTACAACCTAAGATGAATCCAACTCAGATTGTGAAATCCATGAACTATCTTCAATTAGTCTATTCTTCTACTTTACTAGATATTCCATTTATTGTTTTCCTCTTGTACTTCTGCCAACCCTTTGTTCCAAGATATGCTAAACTTCTAATGTCTATTTCTTAGGATAATCATTCGGTACTGTCATTTCTTAATTTGATTCATGGTACTCATATAGATCAGCAATGTTGAATATAGTTGATATATCCATGTCATCAGGTAACTCAATCTCATAAGCATTTCCACTATCAAATTTCCTCAATATTTTGCAAGGACCAAATTTCTTTATTTTCAGCTTCCCATATGTTCCAATAGGAAATCTTCATTTTTTCAAATGAACAATTACTTCATCACCAACTATAAAAGTCTTAAATGTCTTCTTGATCTATCATCTCTGTCTTTATACTTATGATTACTTTTCTCCAACTTATGTTTCACATCTTCATGCAATGTCTTCATGAACTCAGCAAACTTTACTCCTTCAGCACTTCTCTTTTCTTCACCAGCAATATCCCTCAAATCTAATATACCTCTCAGTTTTATGCCATTTACAATCTCAAAAGGTATTTTTCCAGTACTCCTATTCACTGAATTATTGTATGCAAACTCTACTTGTGCCAACACAAGATCCCAATTACTCAGTGTGTACTCTCCAACTAAACATCTCAAAAGATTGTACCCAAGCTTCTATTCACAACTTTTGTTTTTACATCAGTTTGTGGGTGAAATTTAGAACTATACCTCAACTCGGTGCCAAACTTTCTCCAAAGAATCTTCCAAAAGTATCCAACAAACTTATTGTCTTGGTCAGAGATGATACTCCTCGTTAATCCATGAAATCTAACAGTTTCCTTAAATAAAATATCTTCTATATGTATTGCATCTGATGTCTTTCTATAGGGTATAAAATGTGTCATTTTAGAAAATCTATCCACAACAACAAATATAGAGTCATTAACTCTCACTGTCTTTGGTATGCCAAGAACAAAATTCGTACTGATATCAATCCAAGGTTTCTCAGGAATAGAAATCGGTGTATACAATCCAGTATTCTAACTTACTCCCTTTGCAACTTGACAAATTCTAGAACTTTTCACAAATTTCTTAACATCCTTATACAACTACAGCCAAAAGTATTTCTCCTTAAGCAAATTCAATGTCTTGTCAACACCAAAGTGTCCAGCCAAACCACTACTATGTTTCTCCTTTATCAAATTAGTTCTCATTGATCCTCTCAGTATACACAACTGAATACCTTTAAACAAAATACCTCCTTGAATGAAATATTATTCCCATTTAGTACTCGGTTGATCTTGCATAGGTGCTTTTCACTTTTTCCATGGCTCAGAAAAATCAAGATCAAATTCATACGAATCTCTCATGTCATCAAAACCAAGAATTTCAATTCTCATCTCAGTCATCAAATAACTTCTTCTACTCAATGCATCAGTGACTCAGTCAGTGGATCCACTCTTATGTTTAATCACAAATGTATAACTTTGCAAATATTCAACCCATTTCATGTCTTTGATTCAACTTATTCTAACTACCCAAATACCTGTAAATCTTTATGATCAGTAGACAACACAAATTCACTCAATATCAAATAATGTCTCCATTTCTTTAGGTTTTGAAAAATAGCATAGAATTCTTGATCATACATAGAATATTTCCTTTTTCATCATTCAATTATTCACTAAAGAAAGCAACAAGTTTACCTTATTGACTCAACACAGCTCCTATTGCACTACCACTTGCATCACATTCAACTTGAAATACCTTATTGAAATTAGGCAATGCTAACACAGGTAATTCAGCAACCTTCTACTTCAAAGTCTCAAAATTTTTATCAGCTCCATGTGTCCACTTAAATTCTCATTTATCTCCTCTCATAGTCTCAGTCATAGCATTACAAATTGAACTGAAATTCCTAATGAACTTTCAGTAAAAAATTTCCAAACCATGAAATGATCTTACCTCACTAGCATTCTAAGGTGTAGGCCAATTCAAAATATCTTCAACCTTTTCAAGATCCATTTTCAAACCATCAGCTGAAATCACAAATCCCAAATACACAATCTCCTCTTTCATGAAGGAACACCTTTTCAGATTAATCAACAACTTTTCTTCTTTCAATCTCTGCAATACTTTTTTAACATCAAACAAATCCTCTTCTCTGGTCTTACTGAATATTAAAATATCATCTAGGTATACACTCACAAATTTACCTAAGAATTTCTTCAAAACTTCATTCATCAATATCATAAAAGTACTCGGTGCATTAGTTAAACCAAAAGGCATAACCTGTTAGAAAGTAAAGATCCCCAAGATAACTGAGAGGGGGGGGCATGAATCAGTTATCAGATAATTTATCCATTCAATAGCTTTAAACAATATAATCAATGTACTGATCAACCATAGAAAGATAATCATACATAATTGCACAATAACACAAGATATGTTAACTAGGGAACCTCTTGAGAAGAGTAAACCCCAGTGGGAATGATGCCCACAAAATGATGCACTAATATGAAATTTCCTTATTAGAGGATGGACCCTATTAGGAGTCTTATGAAATACATTCAGTACATATAAATCCCTGTTAGGAGATTTTGAATCCCTGTTAAAAGATTCTAACCCGGTTAAGAGTTTATGGAAGACAAAAGGACCCACTGCCCAAATCGCTTCAAGGCAAGATCTCTGAACCCACTATCCAAAAGATCTTAGAATTATTCAACAGAATAATATGAAATATATTACCTCCTTCACACTATGCCAAAACTGCTCTCTCTGCTACACAAGATCACAATTCCAGATCTCTGTACTCACAAGTCTTCCTTCATCACTGAATTAGCTCTTTTCTTCACTTCATGCATATATTCACATCTCACTCTTAATATTACACATTACAATAAGGAAAAAATTCCTTCTTATATACCAAACTCAAATAATTACAAATGAGTCAGTCCTCAATTACAAAATAATAAATTCTACATGCTACACACAGAATTCACATAAAACTGTCAGCTTCCAGTTACTGTAACTTTCTCCAAACATATCCTCAAAGTTTTCACTATAAACCACATCATCATTAATGAGTCTCCAACATCCCTTTAACTACAAAAAATCAGATTCCATCCCAGCTAAGAGATATCCTCCAATTTCTGAACATCGCTACACAGAAACACTGTCTAAACACTGCTTTCAACAAAATACTCATAACTCTTACAAATGAATGAATTTCTTTTTGCATTTTTAATCATAGGTTAATAACACACCAAAGAACATACCATCAACTACGCAAAAGCCAATCTACAATACAACATGTGTGCAAAACAAAACTGTACCTACTTTCCTGCTAATATCCAGAATATCACTGTGTTGACATCAATGACAATCCAAGTCATGAATGCAACAACAACTGCTACAAAATGACTACCAAAACACTTTGCATTCATTCCTAACATAACCAACCACTCATAAAAACCTTATTTTGTCTTAAAATAAGTCTTCCACTCATCATCTTGTCTGATTCTAATCTGATGATATCCAATTTTCAAATCAATTTTGGTAAAATACATTGCTCCAGTCAAACTATCTATTATGTCATCCATTCTCGGTATAGGAAACCTATATTTCACTGTTATCTTGTTGATTTCTTTGGAATCTATACACATTCCCTATTCTCCATTCTTCTTAGGTGCCAATACAGCTGGTACTGCACAAGGACTCAAACTTTCTTGGATCAAAGCTTTCTGCAACAATTCTTGAATCTATTGGTTCAATTTCTGATTCTCGGTAGGTGTCAACCGATGTGGTGCCTTATTTATTAAATTATCTCTAGGGATTAAATCCATACAATGATCAATTATTCTCTTTGATGGAAAATAATCAAGTACATTATTAGAGATGATATCTCTATACTCAGTGAGTAAATTATCAATCTCTTCAAGGATACTATCCTCTATTTTCTTACTTAGTTTGTTAGGAATCATAGCAAAACATACATCATTCTTTTTCAAATCCTTGACAAACTATCTTCCTTCCATCAAACAAACTTTCATAGATGTAAAAAAACTACTAATTGGTTCTTCAATTAAAGGTAACAAGATTTGTCTTCTCCCATCAGCCCAAATAGTATATTTATGTAATATTCCATCATATATAGCATGTCAATCATATTGCCAAGGTCTACCCAAAAAAATATGACAACAATCCATAGGCATGATATCACATAACACCTTATCATTGTTCTTTCCAATTTTCAAATTCACATAACATTGTACACTTACCAAGAGTGTATGCTCATCTTGATCCATGAAAGTTGATAGGGCTTCGCGTGTTTCAACCTTTTCAATTGAAACTTTGTAACCATTTCCTTAGATGCCATGTTCTTCGAGCTTCCACTATCAATGATTACCTTCCACACTTCATTAGAAACTCTACATCTAGTCTTGAACAAACTTTTCCTTACCGGATCTTCCTTATTACTTTCACTCCAAAGTGTTCTCCTTACCATCAAGTTCTTGTCCTTCTTAGGTTCATTCAGTGACTCTTCTTGCACCAAAGCATTTCTACTACTATCGACCTTCTTACTTGAATGTGTACAATCAAATGATCTATGTCCTTCTTCTCCACAATTGTAACAAGTTCCTCGGAAACCACCTCTGTTATAAGCACCTCAGTAGTTATTGCTTCTTCCTCTACATGAACTTTCACCTTTCCACTTGGTCTTTCCTTTATCCAGATTTGTCTTTTCTGGTTTGGATCTATTGTTTTCACCATAAGATCTACCTCTTCCTCTAGGGAATCTAGCACCTCTACCTCTTTGTCTTTTCTTGTGTCTTTTGTTCAATTTCTCCTCAACTTTCAAGGAAAATTAATAAGCTTCTTCAATGTTTTCCAACTTGACCAAACTGATTTTGTTTTGGATGGAAACTCTCAATCCATTCAGATACCTAGCAATTCTTTCCACATCATCATCATCATGTCCAAATCTGATATCTAATCTATAGAATTCCTTAGTATAATCTTTTACCAAGCTATCTTTTTGCCTCAAAATTTGCATTCACCTAACTAGGTTAAGATAATCACAAGGTAAAAAATTTCCTTTCAACTTATTTACCACCTTAGTCCATACCTTAATTTTGTCTTTTCCTTTCCTCTTTTTGTCCAATTGCAGATGTTCCCACCACAAGGATGCATGCCTTTTCAACTTTGTGCTTGAAATTTTCACCTTCTTTTCCTCAGGGACATTTTCATATTCAAAGTACTTTTCCATCTCGATGATCTAGTCTACCAATTCATCTGAATCTATCTTTCCACTTTACTCATGAGGATTGAAATGTGGTGTAGACTTCAAATTTATCAAATCTTTCAAAAATCTTTCATCACCTTGACCCATTATCAGTGCAAGTTCTATATCACCTTGTTCTTCCTTAATTTCATCATCACTAACATCTTCAAGATGTCTTCCTCTATGTTGAGTTATCTCCACAACTTATAACCTAGTAGCAAGTTGTCTCAACATTTCTTCCAATCTTGGATTTTCATCTCGCCTCCTACGAACCATCTTGAAACCCTCTACAATTGCAATCCAGATCACAATCTTCTACCCCACAAAAAATCAACTAGGGTCTGACAAGAAGGAACCCTCAAAACTAGATTTGCAAATCTAGATCCAAATCTCACCTTCGCTCTGATACCACCTAGTGCAAGGTAGAGGTGGATAGGGGCCAAAGGCACACCCTAATCCAATTATACCTTGCACAAATCACACATAGAAGAAATAACACAATAAATGAGAGTGAGAATGTAGATCAGATCCTTTAGATTTCATAAAATATATTCATACATGACAGGATGTAAGGCCTTCCTGGTTAGGGCCAAATATTACAATTCAATTACAATAGTCCTCCAACATGTGAGGATTCAAAAACTATCTTCAATGTTATAACTTCTATCTCCTATTGAACTGCCTCTAAAACTACAACCAACAACTACAATAAATACAAGAGGCTACTGAACAAGTCAACCTTCAGATCCACCATTAATGGAAGGAATGACCAGATCTAGGTCCACATGCTTCCCAATGATGGATACCAAATTAAATTTGTGGCCATAATTAAGTTCACAAGTTGGCCTCAACAGAAAACTAAAAGAAACAACTTGGTAAGCAAGGATAACCGAGTGCCAAGAAAGGATAACTGAGCGCTAGTGAATTAACCAACCAATTTGGTTAACAAAGGAACCAAGCAACTACCAAGCCAACTCAGTCAAAGAAGGAACCAAGCAATATAGAAAAATCAAACTTGTTTTTAGTGACATGGGATTTCCAAGGACCCAAGATTATCCTACATCAACCTAACTACCAAGTGACATCTACCAAGACAAAACAAGATTCTTCGTGATTGCTTCCTTCACGTTCTAACAGACCCTTAAAGCTAGGATAAGGGCTCACCACCTCCAAACTAACATTGACTCTTATAGAGGTGAAGAGGTGTTGGAATATATCATATTTGGTTCAAATTGATGTCTTGGAGGTTTTACTTCCCCAATTTTTCTTACTGATCTCTTAGTTCCTTCCCAAATTAGGGCTACAAGGAAGAGCCCCAATTAGGCCTCCTTCTCTGAGAAAATAGGAATTTTCTCATATTTCCTTCTAAAGAACCCTACAAGTTTATTATGGATTCTTGGATCAATGCCTAACCTCTCAAAGATTTTGGAGGTCTTAGGGTTTCATCTGGCCGTACAACCCACTAACCAAAAATGGGTTCTTTTGGGAGGTTTTTAGGCTTTTACTGACTGCATGGCTTGTTCTCAAGTGTTTGGTGACCAAATGGATTGGTTTCACCTTCTCCCTTCGTACATTATTTTCCAATTGTATTTTCTATGACCTCCAATCACTCATTTTCTTTTCCACATACATCTCTGTAAGTTATCCTCCTTATGGACTCAGTCTCTCCTAGCTAGGCTCACCATAGGCTTGCCTAGGGCATGACTATAAAATTTCTTGGAAAGATTTCTAGGGCCCCTCCTTCTATACATATTACATACATGGAGTCTACTCACTATCCCCAAAAGTTCATACAGAATGAGCAGTGGGATGGTGAGTTAGATCCCCATTTCTAACACCCTCCCGATATGAACCAGTGAATAGGAAGATACAAAAGATTTAAGAAAATACAAGGAAATGAAAATGAAACACTAAAATAATGGCACACACTGCAAGTAAAAACACTACTCTACATCCTCCATTAATCACAATCCATAGTCTAACTCAAAACATGATTCTTGAATTTACTGTTTATCAAACTGAACAAACTTCCACACACTGTCCACACCTACAGAAACAAATCTTCGTAAAGTAGAATGTCCAACCTCAGGATTTGGTCCAAGGTTTTCTTAAATAGCATGAGGATGGTCTTAGGTAGGCTTTATGGAGCTCCTAATCTGACTTAGGTCATTTGGAAAACTTTAATCTAAGCAACTTTTAAAAGTTGCAAAAGTTACTATGCAACTTTTACAACAATTTTGCAACTTTTTTCACCATAGACCCTAGTGAGGTCCTATGGAGTTATAAGCTCCCTATTTGACTCAAATATTATTTTCCACGTACCCTAATCCATGTGACATCACAATGACATCATCCATCCACATTTAACTAGGCAAGAGACTATTACACTTTGGTCTCAAATCTAGAACATAGGACCTAAATGGACCTCAAATCCCTATTGGAGCACACACCTTGGTCAATGTGAACTTAGGGAAAACAAACACATTCCAAGAAAGGCTTACAAAAAAATAAAATACTTGGGTGCTCCTGCACCATAGATGGACAAACAGAGGTAGTGAATGGGAGTTTGGGTAACTTTCTTAGATTCTTGGTTGGAGAAAATGATGGAAATCAAGATTTAGTTCTAGCACAAGAAGATTTTTCATATAATAATTCAGTCAATACAAGTACATGGAAGAAAACATTTAAATTAGTTATTGATTTTAATCCTAAAGGGGTATTATAATTAAGGGATATCAATCTTGAAGTCAAGAGGTGTGCAGAACTAGAGGAATTTGTAGAATGTATGAGTAGCTTACATCCAAGTCAAATAGAATTTGAAGATAGTGAATCAAACATATAAGGAGAAAGAAGACATAAAGAGGAGACATGAGGATTTCCATGCAGGAGATGAATTAGTGGTATATCTAAAGAAGGGAAGGTTTCTAGTTGGAACATATAACAAGCTAAAAATGAAGAAGTTTAGACCGTGTAAGATCTTGAGGAAATTTAACTTACCGAATGCATATGAAGTAGAGTTTCCAGATGATATGTATATTTCACCTATATTCAATATTGCATATTTGTATAAGTATCATAGAACATATCTTCATAATATTCATGAATCAAATCTTGAGCAATAGTATCCTAAGAAGAAAATGGATGAGATAGCAGAGATTTCAGATAAACAAGCTGGTAGGACTAGAAGAGGTCAAAAATATAAAGAGTATCTTGTCAAATGGGAATATTCTACCAATAGAACATTCTTCATGGATCTCTTATGTTGAGGTTAACCATCTTGGTTTTGTATTAGTCTAAGGAAAGTGAGAGGCTCACCTTTCAAATAACCTTGGGTATCTGATGAAAGAGAATCTTGGGTTCTTGGCAATCTTGCATCAACCAAAAAAATATTTTCTTTCTATTTTCCTACTAGTTCATTCTTCAAGTCCCTTTTAGCATTTTCTCAATTTGGATCTTTTGTATTTGGAAACCTTATGGTATGTTCTTGGACTCCTTCTGAACCTTCTCTTAGTGTCACATATCATTTTCTTGCTTCAGGTATGAGATCTTATAAATTCTTGGTATGACTCAACAATTCTTCATGTTCTCATCCATTATGTGTTTTCTGATCTTGTGGAGTCATTTTTCATTTGGTGGATCTTATTGGTGCATTTATTAATGTTAATAAATTTTTAGATGACCTACTTGAGAGATCATGACTCTTTTTCCATCAATGGAAGGGATATCCTTATGATTTGTGTCATATCCTATTTTTCTAATACATTTTTTTATTCTCATTGGAAAATGTAATATTTTTTAGGCTGGACATGAGAGCTTTATATTCTCTTTAAATTTATCCTCGAGGGAATCACAATGAACAAATAAGGAGAGAGAGCATAAGTAGAACACAATAACTAGAGTTTAAAATAGATGGCACAAAAAGATAACCTACAAAGTTTCATGAATTAGGTGTGTATGCTTGGAATTTATAACTACATGTTGTAGATACTTTGTATGTGATTATATAATAATAAGAAGGTTGATCTCAAGAATTATCTCAATTCTTTTCCTATATTGTTCCCATTGTGTAACTCTTGCTACAAGGACTAGACTGAAATTTTTGAGTTCTCGAGTTGTCCTTGTCTGCACCATCAATGATCATAATAAAATTATGCCCCCAAAACATAAGTTAGATCATTCACTATTACCTTGAGATCATAATCAATTCCATAAAATATTTTACCCATTACCCATAAAATGTTTTACCAATTTCCTTGACATGTTGGCTAAGAACACAAGAACACATCCTATAATTGGGAAAGTCCTTCAAATATCATCACCTTGATTTATGTGAATCACCAAATTAGTAGGAACACAATTAAAGAACATCCTTTGGCATCTTGAAGAAAAAATAAAGATCTGACACTTCCACATCATCAGATTCTATGAGTATTACTTACTACCCCTAAAGAACACTTACCTCTTTAACTTAAACAAATGTAAATGCCTCGCAGACCTTCAGACTTAGTAGACCTTTGAACTAAAGACACATATATGTGTCCTTTACATATTCCTATCTACACAAGTAAATATCTAATCTTGAACATGTTTGAAACCAACCTTTGTAACTCTGTTACACTGATAGACAATAAAGTATCTAGTCACCATCTATGAAAACATATCTTACTCAAATAATAATGTCAACACCTATTATTTGACATGGATCTAGTAAATAACCTCTAAATCATCCCCTGAGGTTTCCAACACCTCATCTTTAGTGTCCTCTCCTTACCATATCTCTATACATACTTTTTCTCTAGAAAAATTGCATAACAAACATTTTGATAGCAACGCAAAAGTGTCAAAGTTGCCAACAATATCCCCCTTTAGCATTTATGGCAACATGTAATTGTCTCATCAGAAAATGGAAGCACTTCCATTTAGGACTGGTTTAGCCCTCCGAGTAAGTGGTTTTGGGTCATTTCAAATGCCTTGAATGAATCTTTGACTTGGATCTAGCTTTTTCCCCTATCCTGCCCTATTTTCCACTTCTTTCCTGCATGTTTCTGGCATCCTGCTCTATGAATTTGAGGTTCTTGACCTCAGGGTCAAGGTCAACCTTCTAGGACAAGATCAACCTCGATCTTGACCCAAGGTCCAAATTTCAAATTCTAAAGGTTTCTGAATGTCAGGGTTTGAAAATAATTATTTCCCACTTCAGGGTTAGTTGTTTCGGGCTTTGAAATGGTAAACTCTCAAAATATATTTAATTTAGGTCCACTTCCAAGGGTATAGGCTTAAAGGGAATTTATTTCTCCTATGTTGGCCTCTCTAGAAGTTTGTACCCTAGACTAGTATATAAGGAAGCCTTCTCCTCTCATTTCAATCCAAGTGATAATAATCAAAAGAAATCATCAATTACAAGAAAAATAAGCAAGAATTCAAGTTCTCCATTTAAGATCAAGGATTCAAGAATTCAAGCCTTTGAAGGGATTTGGCTCAAGCATTTCAAGATTCATCATTCAAACCCTAGATCTATCCATCCTGGTGGAGTGATCTTCCTTCAAGATCCTTTGTGCATCTTCAAGATCTATTCATTCTTCCTTCAAGGTGGATTCCAAGCATACAATCATGGAGGTTTTGATTTTCATTTATGGTTTTTAATGTTGAGTCCAAGCTTTCATATTAACATACTTATTTACATTTCAAATACAATTGCATATCTATTGAATATCATAGCTTTGTTGTTAGATCTACTTCTACTACTTGCTAGCATTCTCCATTTCAATTCTATTTAAAGGTTAATTCCAAAGCCAGGGTTTGACCTAGTAAAACCCCTCATCCAAGCAATAAAACCATTTTTCTTGCAAGAACAAGTGTGGAACATCAAATTACATGGAAGATTTGGATACCCTTTTTGGAAAACTTTCAAGATCCACAAACAGAATTTTTGTCAAAATAGTGCCGATCAAGGTCGACATAAAGGGGTCAAGGTCAACCTTCATTTGGGTCAAGGTCGACCTAGTTCAGAAAAGCAAAATATTTTTGGGTTTTCTCCATCTCTATGTTTTGGTTCTAGATCAGGTTGCAAAATTTCCAGAAACTTGGTATAGACACCAACAAACAAGTATTTCTAGATCTGCTACATTTCAAGTGTTTCATTTTATCCTAATCTTTCTGATTTATTGCTTTACTTTATTAGATCCCCTTTCCCTCTGTATCCATAACTAGTGGATTCCTCTTTGCATTGATCATCTCCTTTCGATTAATCAATTGGGATCTCCTTGTCTTGAATTGGGAGGTGATATATGACCACAACATTTTCCATCACACACACACCCATACCATACACACACATAGATATAAAAATATATATACATCCTATATATATTTGTATATCTTACATTTTGGTAAACCCGCGATAGACAACTATTTCTTTTTGGTGTTGGATGCTTTGCCTCCTTTCCTTAAGACTAGCTTAGATTAGTTTTGTTTTATGCTCTTGCATTTTAAAAATCAAAATCAAAAAAATCTATATACTCTACAAAATACAAAAATATTTCTTGCATTTCATTTACTATGAATATTTTTAAGATGCTTTGGTGTGTGGCTATTTTCCTTATTATTCTCCTCTTAGCATCTCTTTACAGTACTTATGATGTTTATGAGAGTATCATCCATTTCATTATGTCTGTCACTCTTCATGTTTCACTTGCTTATGCTATTGTGAGATTGACTAATACTAGCCTTCCTACTTTCAAAACTTTCATTAAGGATTTGTGTGGTGGACTTATTACTCTTTTGGATTATGTGAAAATTTGGTAGATGATACACCATTTCCTAATATTCCTAATCCTAATCCTATCCTTCCTAATATAGTTCCTAATCTTCCTAATCCTAATCCTATCCTTTCTAATCTAATTCCTAATATTCTCATTCCCAATTCTCCATTTTCTATTCCTAGTTCTTCGCACACTTATGATGAGGCTCAAACTATGGTTCATGATGCAGATGTGCAAGAATTATTGGATTTACCTTCCCCTTCTTATCCTATCCCTGATGATTTAAAGGGAAGACAAAAGAAACTTCTTCTAAACCTATTATTCCACCTTATACAACCTTTTCCCATGATCAATGTAAACAATCACCTCCTGTAGAAGCTTTACAAGATATGTACACTACAAGATACAATATGATGGCTAAACAAGGTTATAAGGGTTTAAGGCTTGTTGTTAATGAACATAGTATTAAATATCTGGTTCACCTATCCCCTAAACAAGATATGCGCGGTCTTGGATTTCCGCTATCTCAATTTAAGGACTTTGATTCTGATTGGCACCCTCCTCTTCATGTTCTTCTTCCAACAACTTCCTTAGATTACCCTGATACTTCTCAAGCTATGGCTAAGAAGGTGTATGTTTAGTTAATAAATTATAAGAAAGAAATCTTTAAACGTATGCCGAAAGATTCTCTCTCCAAGTACACATGTCCTTTTCACTATAGTAATACACATTTACTTGTTGATTGTGTGCATTTCAAGATGTATGTTAGAGAAAGAGCTGCTTTAGGAATTATATCTCGCTCTCGTGTGGTTTTACAATTCCTTCATAATTTTGCTACAGGGAATACCCCTCATTCTTCTATAATGTAGATCTTTTCTCCTATTGTCTCTTGA
The DNA here is from genome assembly GCA_027943335.1 of Chamaecyparis obtusa. Classification (NCBI taxonomy): domain Eukaryota; kingdom Viridiplantae; phylum Streptophyta; class Pinopsida; order Cupressales; family Cupressaceae; genus Chamaecyparis; species Chamaecyparis obtusa. The sequence continues at coordinate 170,886 of BSBK01005913.1, forward strand.
CTAGGGGGCAAGAGGTATTTCATCCATTTCTCTAGAATCCATCATTCTCTTAGCATGTATTCTATTTTTATCATAATTGGTTATTTTTCTATATTTTATCCCTATGGTTTGATATTATGGTATCCATTTTCTCATAATCATCCATAGCTCTCTTCTAGTATTCATGATATCTTTTCTAAAGACATTTGTTTTGCAAAGGTATCCCTTGTTTTCATCCCTGTGGGGCAAGGTTTTTCTTTCTTTCTCTCTGTCTAAGGATCTACTTCCCTTAGCTTAGTGGCATTTGTTTATTCTACAATAATATTTCATTATATTGAATGATGTTTTGGCTATGGATATCATTTTATGTGAGAGGTTGTTTTCCTAACTCATCAATTCTTCTTTATTTTGCAAATTATGTTCTTTATAAACTCTTGCCCTTGCTATAGGGTTAGAGTTTGATTTCTTTGTTCCAATATTTCTCTTCCTCTTGATTGCAGGGGACTTGTTGATTGAATCTTTGGTCCCTTTTTTCTTTTCTTTAAAAGATGATATTTTATCCAAAGCACTCATCTACGGTGGGGGTCTTGTTGATAAGATCTCTTTCTCTTTGAGGATACTTTTTCCATAAGTGGGATATCCTTTTTCATGATTATCTATGCTCTTTGATGTAAGGGTCAATACCCTTCGCTAAGAATATAGTGTACATTTTTGTTAACATGATATCTCCATACTTTGTGAAGTAGGTATCCTTCTTTCTCTTCCTTATCCTATCTATGAGGTAGCCATGATAAGGAGGGGGAATAGATAGGGTCTTATACTATAGTTTTGCAATATGCTACATCCTTGGAAGGTAACGCACATAAGTTGCTAAATCCTGAAGAGACACGCATTTTCAATTTTAAATATGCTAAATCCTTAGAAGGTAACGCACATAAGTTGCTAAATCTTGAAGAGACACACATTTTCAATTTCAAATATGCTAAATCCTTGGAAGGTAATGCACATAAGTTGCTAAATCTTGAAGAGACACGCATTTTCAATTTCAAATATGCTAAATCCTCAGAAGGTAATGCACATAAGTTGCTAAATCATGAAGAAACACGCATTTTATATTCCGTAGTGATACAAGAATGTGGATCTATGGGTATTCCAAAAGCCATCAGAAGATGAATTTCAACTACAAAGCATAGTTTATGGGTGAACTATCAAGTTTGGCTACTTTTTGGGCTCTCCCCCCTTGGTGATTCATTGTAAGGTGGGCATCTTACTAGGTGATGTAATCATTCTCTCTTCTCTCTCTTTTCACTTTAATGCTATTAGGATTAGATAATGAAGCTATGTTATTTATAGTGTTTCTCTTGTCTTTCTTATGTAGTCATTTATACTTTTTGTTAGGAATGAATGTTGGATGTTGGCAGTCATTTTGTAGTAGTTGTTGTTGCATTCATGACTATGATTGTCATTGATGTCAACACAGTGATCTTCTAGAGACTAGCAGAGAAGCAGACAGTGTTTTGATTAGCGCACGTGGGATATTTTAGTTGGAGCTATGTGAAGTTGAGGTTATACTCTTTGATATGTTATATTTATATGGTTAAGAGCATAGACAGTAATTCATTGATTCATGAAAGTTATGAGCATTTTGGTAAAAGTAGTATTCAGGTAGTGTTCCTGAGTAGCAGTTTGTGGAAATCGGATGATATCTCCTAATCAAGATGGAATCTAGTTTTGTGCGGTTAAAGAGAAGTTTGAGACACATTGATGGTGATGTGGTTCACAGTGCAAACTTCGAGCTCGCATGAGTGAAGTGATATTGCATTTGGAAGCTGACAGTTTTGTGTAATTTTGATGTAGCATATGGAAACTTTTATTTTGTAATTGTGTGCCAACTCATTTGTAATTATTTGAATGTGGTATAAAGGAAGGAATGTTTTTCCTTATTGTATGTAGTTTAAATGTGAAAGAAGTGTGAGCATGGTTTGGTTGCATACGAATGTAAGCATGAAGTGAAGAAAAGAGCCTAAGAGATTGTGAAAGAAAAATTATAAAGGAAGACATGCGAAGTACAAAGATCTGGAATTGAGATATGGTGTAGCAGTGAGTGCAGTTTGGCATAGTAAGGAGGTAACATATTTCATATTATTCTGATGAATAATATTAAGTTTATTTGGATAGTGTGTTCAGTGATCTTACCCTGAAGCTGTTTGGGCAGTGGGTCCTTCTGTCTTCCATAACTCTTAACAGGGTTAGAATCTTTTAACATGGATTCAAAATCTCCTAACAAGGATTTATATGTACTAAATGTATTTCATAAGACTCCTAACAAAGTCCATCCTCTCACAAGAAATATTCATATTACTGCATCTTTTGTGGGCATCATTCCCACCGGGGTTTACTCTTTGATCAAGAGGTTCCCTAGTCAACATATCTTGTGTTATTGTGTCATTGTGTATGAATATCTTTGTATGGTTAGTAATTGCATTTCTTACATGGTTAAATGTTGTTGAAGATGTTAAAAGTTATAATTATCTAATAACTAATTCACCCCCCCCCCCTCTTAGTTATCTTGGTGGACTTTACTTTCTAACAATTGGTATCAGAGCGGCAGGTCCTTGAAAGGAAAGTTTAACAGCTTAAGGAGATCCATGGTGAATTTCTAGAAAGAAAGCCCTAAGTTTGATGGAGTAAATTTTGATAGCTGGAAGAAAAAGATGAAGACACATCTATTGTGTTTAGGACCAGGCTATTGGTTGATTACAAAGAATGATAGGACTATAATTTAAGAAGATAGTCTTGAAACAAGTTCTAAAGATGAGGTAGATCTATTCATGTGTAACATACTTGCAAGAGAAGCACTCTTGACAACACTTCCAAAGAATGAATACAGTTAGGTAAAATGTTTTAAGAAATCTAATGAAATTTGGAAAGCTTTACACTCTACTTTTGAAGGTGATGAGCATGCAAAAAGAGCTAGATTACATAATTGGATATGTGCATTTGAAGATATTAGAATGATGGAAGATGAATTTGTTAGAAGCTATATTGGTAGAATGTCAAAAATTGTTGCAGGGATAAAATCTTGTGGAGGATCAAGGATAGAGAATGAAGTGATATGGAAAATTCTAAGGACATTGACTCCTGTATTTAAGTAGATAACACAGATGATTGAACAAGTTATACCTTGTACTAAAAACTTTACAAGAGAGACTCTTCTTGGAAGATTGGAAGCAGCAAAGATGAACCTGAGGTTATCTGGAGACTTACCTAGAATGGAGATAGCATTCAGTGCTCTTAGTATTTGTCCTACTTTGTCAAGAAGTACCAATGTGAGTGGAGATTATGCCAGTAGCAGCAGATCTAAAAATGAAGAAGATAAGAAGATTGAAGAAGGTATTGCCTTGCTTTTGAAAAGAGAACTAGATGGTAAGAAAAATTTTAAATGTTGGACTTATCAAGAATATGGTCATTTTGCATCTAAATGTCCTAAGAGAGTTAAGAAGTACATAAATAATTTCAAGCCTAGAAGATCTAAGGAATGTTATTATGTTAATGATGAAGATCTTGAAGCTAGTATAGAAAGAACTTTGAATGAAAGTGATACTAAGAATAATGATGAAATAGGATTTGTAGCAATTAAAGAAGAAAATTATGAATCTGATGTTAAAGAAGAAAAAGCATTAGTTTCCCAAGTTGAAAAGAAAGCTGATTGGATTATAGACAATGGTGGTTCACATCATATGATTGGAGATTTGAAGAAGTTCATAAAGTTTAACAATTATGATGGAGGAGTTGTTAGAGTTGGTAACAATGCACCTTGTTTGTTTAAAGGTATAGGATCTATTACTCTTGATGGAAAGACTAATACTAATGATGTTTAATTTGTTGATCGATTGAAACATAATCTTTTTTGTGTTGGACAGTTAGTGGATAAGGGATATCAAGTTTGGTTTACTGAGAAAACTTTTGTGATAAAAGATAAAGATGGAAATCTAATTGGAACTGGATATAGAACCAAAGGTAATGTATTTTAGTTGAATCCTACTAAGATGACATGCTTGATTACTAAAATTGATGACAGTTGGTTATGGCATAGAAGGTTTTGTCATATAAACTTTGATAACATTGTGAAAGTGAGTACTACACTTGCAGTAAGGGATTTGCCTAAAATTATGAAGCCTACTAACATGATTTGCAAAGAATGTGTGATGGATAAGCAGAAGAGAAGTTCATTTCCTAGTAAGAAGTTCACATCGGCAGAGAAGTTGGAGATTGTTCATACAGACTTGAGTGGTCCTACCAGGACTACATGATTCTATGGAGAAAGGTATTTTATGATTCTTGTTGATGATTTTGCAAGAATGATGTGGATTGCATTTCTAAAAGAAAAATCTGAAGCATTTGATAAGTTTAAGATCATTAAGAATAAAGTTGAGAATGAATATAGAATGAAGATTAAATATTTGATATCTAATAGAGGTGGAGAATTTACTTCTAGAGAGTTTAACACTTTTTTGTGAAGTGAATGGTATTAAGAGAGTTTTCAGCCCCTAGAACACCTGAACAAAATGGTATTGCAGAAAGAAGAAACAAGTCAGTAACTGAAGCAACAAGAGCTATGTTATTTGAGAATGACTTGGTGAAGACATTTTCTAGAGAAGCAGTGAATAAAGTAGTATATACAATAAATAGAGTACAAATCAGAGCAGACAAAGATAAGACACCTTATGAATTATGGTTTGGACATGCACCCTCAATTAAGTATTTTAGAATTTTTGGAAGAAAATTTTATATGAAGAGAGATGATGATATTGGAAAGTTTGATCCTAGAAGTGATGAAGGTATTTTTCTTGGATATTCTTTGAAGAGAAAATCATATAGATGTTACAATAAGAGAACTAAAACTATTGTTGAGAGTGCAAATGTTAAAGTTGACGAGAAGTTTAAAATTCAGGAAAGATTGCTTGATTATGAATCTAATGAAGAAGCTAATCCTTAGCCTAACGAAACTACTAAATTATTCTATGAGACTGACAATAAATTGTTGAATGAGAATCATACTACAGAAGAAACTAGAGAAGAATCTAAAGAAGAATCTATAGTTGAAGCAAGATCTGTGACTTTGACACCGAACAGGTATCTATCTAGACATCATCCTATTGAACAAGTTATTGGAAGTTTGGACAGAGGAGTTATGACTAGAAATAAAGTACATTTATGTTTGATTTATCAAATTGAACCTAAATCTACTAATGAAGCTTGTGAAGATGAACATTGGATTAATGCTATGAAAAAAGAACTAGATCAAATTGAAAAGAACAAGACATGGGAATTGGTTCCTAGACCTAAGGACAAGAATGTGATTGGAACTAAATGGGTATTCAGAAACAAGATGAATGAACAAGGAGAAGTAGTAAGAAACAAAGCAAGATTAGTATGTAAGGGATACTTGCAGCAAGAAGGAATTGACTATGAAGAAACCTTTGACTTGAAGCGGTAAGAATGTTTTTGGCTTATGCAGCTTTTAAGAAATTCAAAGTGTATCAGATGGATGTGAAGTCCACATTTCTAAATGGTGAATTGGAAGAAGAAGTCTACATTGAGTAGCCTGAAGGTTTTCCTTTGACTCAAGAAGGAGATATGGTATGTAAACTGAAGAAATCATTATATGGACAAAAGTAAGCACCTAGAACTTGGTATGCTAGATTGGATAAGTATTTGTTGAAATTGGGATTTACTAAAGGAACAACAGATAGTAATCTGTACACAAAAGAAATTGAAAATGGATTGTTAGTTATAGTTATTTTTGTTGATGACATTATCTTTAGAGGAGAAGATGATGCTAGTGACAAATTTGCTGATGAAATGAAGAGTGAATTTGAAATGAGCAGGATTGGTGAGATGAAATACTTTTTGGGATTACAGATAACATAGAACAATGATCGTATCTTAGTTAGCCAGATAAAGTACTTGAATGATTTTTTGAAAAGATTTGGAATGGAGAACTGTAAACCAGTTGGAACACCTATGGTTACAGGACACAAACTATCTAGCAAAGATGAAACACCAGCAGTTGAGCAGAAGAAATAAAAATCCTTGATTGGAGGATTGTAGTACTTATCACACACTAGACTGGATATAAAACATTTAGTTGGAATGGTAGCAAGATTTCAAGATGAACCTAGAGAGTCACATTATGCAGCAGTAAAGAGGATATTGAGATAGTTAAGAGGCACAATGGACTATGGATTGTGGTATGAAAAAATTGATGATTTCACCCTATGTGCATATACAGATGTTGATTGGGGAGGTAGTGTTGATGATAAGAAAAGCACCAGTGGTGGAGCCTTTTTTCTTGGAGGAAGATTGGTTTCCTAGTTGAGCAAGAAGTAGAATTGTATTTCACAGAGTACAGTAGAAGTAGAATATGTAACAACAGCAAACAATTGTAACCAGATAATTTGGATGAAGTAGATGCTGAAGGATATTGGAATTAAGTTTGTTGAGCCTGTTGTCATACATTGTGACAACACTAGCATAGTCAGTATGTCTAAGAATCTTGTATTGCATTCTAAAACTAAGCATATAGAGATCAAGTATCATGTTGTAAGAGAGAAAGTTGCTAAGAAAGAAGTTAGACTAGAGTACATAAGCACAAAGGAACATATAGTAGACATATTTACAAAGCCTTTGCCTAAGGATACATTTGAGTATCTGATAGGTATGCTTGGGGTTATGCCCCAGCCTAATTTTGAGTAATGATGTAGTTGATTGCATCCATCCAATGGTATATGAGCCCTATCTTTTTTTGGATTGGATGTTGGTACTTCCTCTATGGGGGAGTATGTGTATCTGAGCTGAGTCATGAGGACTCTTGTGAATGTATTTTTTGAAACAGTGTCTTTTGACATTGAGTTGTTGACATAGTGATGAAATTTCTATCATTGATGTCAATGGGGGAGAAGTGTACATGAAAAACCCTGTGTACCATCTATTGGAGAGAACTGTATAGAAAAATGAAGCAAGATTTGATTGATGAAGAGGATTTGAAGAATTTTCAGAGCATCAGTGCAGCAGTGTTGCAGTATTGGATTTTTGGAACATTGGATATTTTTCATCTATGTTGCCATCAATGCCAATGTGGGAGATTGTTAGGAATGAATGTTGGATGTTGCTAGTCATTCTATAGCATTTGTTGTTGCATTCATGACTATGATTGTCATTGATGTCAACACAGTGATCTTCTGGAGACTAGTAGAGAAGAAAACAATGTTTTGATTAGCGCACATGGGATATTATAGTTGGAGCTATGTGATGTTGAGTTTATACTCTTTGATATGTTATATGTCTATGGTTGAGAGTGTAGATAGTAATTCAATGATTCATGGAAGTTATGAGCATTTTGGTAAAAGCAGTATTCAGGTAGTGTTCCTGAGTAGTGATTTGTGGAAATCAGATGATATCTCCTAATCGGGATGGAATCTAGTTTTTCACATTTAAAGGGAAGTTTGAGACACATTAATGGTGATGTGGTTCATAGTGAAAACTTTGAGGTCACACGAGTGAAGAGATATTGCATTTGGAAGCTGACAGTTTTGTGTAATTTTGATGTAGCGTATGGAAACTTTTATTTTGTAATTGTGTGCTGACTCATTTGTAATTATTTGAGTGTGGTATAAAGGAAGGAATGTTTTTCCTTATTTTATGTAGTTGAAATGTGAAAGAAGTGTGAGCATGGTTTGGTTGCATGCGAATGTAAGCATGAAGTGAAGAAAAGAGCCTAAGAGATTGTGAAAGCAAAATTATGAAGGAAGACATGCAAAGTACAGAGATCTGGAATTGAGATCTAGTGTAGCAGTGAGTTTAGTTTGGCTCAGTAAGGAGGTAACATATTTCATATTATTCTGCTGAATAATATTAAGGTTATTTGGATAGTGTGTTCAGTGATCTTACCCTGAAGCTGTTTTGGGTAGTGGGTCCTTCTATCTTCCATAACTCTTAACAGGGTTAGAATCTTTTAACAGGGATTCAAAATCTCCTAATAGGGATTTATATGTACTGAATGTATTTTATAAGACTCCTAATAGATTCCATCCTCTCACAAGGAATATTCATATTAGTGCATCTTTTGTGGGCATCATTCCCATCGAGGTTTACTCTTTGATCAAGAGGTTCCCTAGTCAACATATCTTGTGTTATTGTGTCATTGTGTATGAATATCTTTGTATGGTTAGTAATTGCATTTCTTACATGGTTAAATGTTATTGAAGATGTTAAAAGTTATAATTATTTGATAACTAATTCAGCCCCCCCCATCTCAGTTATCTTGGTGGACTTTACTTTCTAACACTTTTATGATAGCTTTCCAAATATAATATAAGTATAGGAAGCATTTCTCAACAAGGTTTCCTTTACTAGTTGATTTGGGTCTGTTTTTGTACTAACCCCTCTTTTTGTGTCTTTTAGATTTGTCTTTATTTTCTCTTTGTTTTCTCTCCCTCGTGCATATATGTTGAGTTAGAATCCTTAGCCTAGGGGATCATGTCCTCAACTAAGTGATATTCTACCTTGTTGTGATCCACTGGAGTCTTTCTTCTAACTTTACCAAGAGTTTGCATTGAGTCCACACTCTTGCTAAAGTGGGGGCTAAATGTATTGTTAGAAAATGGAAGAACTTCCATTTAGGACTCATTTAGCCCTCTAAGTAAGTGGTTTGGGGTCATGTCAAATGCCTTAAATGGGTCTTTGACTTAGATATATATTTTTCCTCTATCCTACACTATTTTCCACTTCTTTCATGCTTGTTTCTGGCATCTTGCTCTATGAATTTGAGGTTCTTGACCTCAGGGTCAAGTTCAACCTTCTATTTCAAGGTTGACCTTGACCCTGATCTAGTTTAGGGTCGACCTCGATCCTGACCCAGGGTCCAAATTTCAAATTCAAAAGATTTTCTGATGTTGGGGTTCACAAAGAATTATTTTCAACTTCCGTGTCAGCTGTTTCGGGCTTCAAAATGGTAAACTCTCAAAATATATTTAATTTAGGTCCACTTATAAGGGTATAAAATTAATTTGGTAATTTATTTCTCCTATGTTGGCATCTCTAGAATTTTGTGACCTAGACTAGTATGTAAGGAAGCCTTTTCCTCTCATTTCAATCCAAGCCATAATAATCAAAAGCAATCATCAATTACAAGTGAAATAAGAAAGCATTAAAGCTCTCCATTGAAGATAAAGGATTCAAGAATTCAAGCCTTTGAAGGGATTTGGCTTAATCATTTCAAAATTCATCATTCAAACCCTAGATCTATCTATCATGGTGGCCCGATCTTCCTTCACGATCCTTTGTGCATCTTCAAGATTTATTCATTCTTACTTCAAGGTGGATTCCAAGCATACAATCATGGAATTTTTTATTTTCATTTATGGTTTTTAATGCTGAGTCCAAGATTTCATATTAACATACTTGTTTACATTTCAAATATAAATGCATATCTATTGAATATCATAGCTTCATTGTTAGATCTACTTCTACTACTTCATAGCATTATCCATTTCAATTCTATTACAAGGTTAATTCCAAAAGTGGGGTTTGACTAAGGGAAACCACTCATCCAAATAACAAAAATATTTTTCTTACAGGAACAGGTGCAGAATAGTGAATTACAGGGTAAATTCAGATACCCTTTTCAAAAAACTTTTGGGATCTGTTAGTCCATTTTCTGGTTCAATGCAAAATCTTTAGAAAATGGCCTCCTCCCTGCAAATGTTTCATGGTTTGTGCTCCTGCCCTGTGTTCTTCATGTGTCACCTTGCTCTAGCCCAAATCACATGTGCTGAATCAAAAAATCCAGAAAGTTGTTCAAGTTTTAAGGTCTGCAGAAAACAATTTCAAAAATTCATCCAAGTGTCAAAAACCCATAGTTTTTCTAAAAATCCATCATTTTTTCAGTCTATGTGAAACCCTTCATTTTTTTCAACCTTGTGCTTCCTACTTTTGTGCGCTTATCTTTTGGCATCAAAAACCATGTGTGTTTTCGGTCTTTCACTGTGTCAAAAATCTTGTGTGTGTTTTCGACCTCATAGTTTTCTATTTGACTGGCATTTCCTATATACGCAAGTCCGATGCATGGTGGGCCCAGTATTTCAAAGGGTCTCAAAATGATTGGTTGTCGCATGATCGCATGTCAAAAAATTTTGACATGCGACCATGCGACCGGTAGACATCTAGCACTTGGGGCCCATTGGCGGATATGTGCGGTGGGACCTCATTTTCGGATGCGTTAGTGGGTCCTGTGTCAATATGACTTGGTAGCCATAGTGAATGGTGGTGTGACATGTGGCAAAAAAGGTAGGCCTGTGTGTGGGTCTAAGCGGTTTGGAAGTCCCAATAAATTTTTAGCGGCCTGATAAATTTCCTTCTTGTCGCTGGTTCATGTAATGTTTGATGATACCCTAATTCATTTGGTGATTCAGTGAATAATGATCGCGTGATCGCTAAGTTTTTTAGCGATGGTGGAAAGCATTTTGTGAACTGGTGAAAGTTCTTCAGTTGCCAATTCACCAGATAAGGTGGGCCTGGTATTCTTAGGCAGAATGACATTGCAAGGGAGATCTACGGTGGCCACATGATCATGAGGAATATTCCTCCCCTTTGCGATCATGCGAACATCGTTTGATCTTCCCAAAGGGGGCAAGGCTTTTACAGGTAGTGCATCCATTTTCCAGGAGGTGTTGATGTGCATGATTTTCATTGGCTGGCAGGTGCTGAGGTGCATACACGTGGTGGGTCTGATACTTAGGGGCGGGCAGCGGTTGCAGTGTTAGTGGGTTGTCGCATGATCGTGTAGCCCATCTTCGTGCTATGCGATAATGTGACAAACTGTTGTCTGTCACCGTTGCGGAGTTAACTCAAGATGTCTGATGTGTTCAAAATGTAAAGCCCGCGAAAGAAGATTGATCAGATGGCTCTGATATAAAGTTGATTAAGGTTTAAATTTTGGTCGTCATTCTTTTGTAGGTGCTAAAGAAATAACCGTTGCAGTTCAAATTTGAATTTCTGAGAGTTTCTAGAGACAGAGGGTACCATTTTTATGGAATTCAATGCAGAAGTGACCCTGTTTTGTGAGAAGCAATTGGTTTTACATTTGTAGTGTGGTCCAGGATGTCTAGTGCTCATTTGCGTAGCATGTACGTTGCAGTTGTGGCTCAAGGCATGTCATAGGGTGTCCTTTTGAGCCTAGTTTTGTGATCCTTCGTACTTGTAGAGAAGACTTTCATAATTAAGGATCAGTTCAGGATTTCCTCTTTCTTGGATTGGATGTGTTTCCCACCCTTGAATTAAATGCATGATTGTTTCTAGCAGGTTGGGTGGTTGAAACCCTAACCCTAGTCATCCGTAGGTTGTTGAAAATTTCCAAGATGACTAGGGGGGTATAAGTTGTAGACTATTTGAGTTTGTAGGGGTTCCAATTCTTTCGGTTTTGGTCCCAGATTGTTGATAGTGAAAATTTGAACAAGGAGAGCCTGGATTTAGGGTTTGTCTCCTTTGTGCATTTTGTCATTTGGTAATGTATTGATTCTACAAGTCTTAATGAGAATATTTTGGATTCCAATCTCATATTGGTGTATGTCTTTTTGTTTTTCTCTTGAGCTCATATATGTTGATTTCACAAAGTGGGTTAGCATATGGTAAACAAAGAGTATTTTGGGGTTATCTTTGAGTTCCTAACAAAGTTAGGATTAAAGCCTTTAAGGTAAGTCCAGTGAGTTCATGGCAAGATAAGGATTTGATGTCCTGATATGTGAGTGAGGGGAGTAATAGGGAAAGCACTTACTATGAATCTATATGTGTTTGAGTTAAGGTTTTTGGATGATATAGGTTGTTAAGAGACTCTCTGCCCTAGGATAAGGCACTGATCCATTCTCTAGAAGCAGTCCATCATTAGCAATCACACAGAATTAAATGATAAACATTTCAATCAGATAGTAAAGGGTATAGTTGTATATTGTTTAGAGACTCCTTTGAAGAAGTGAGTCAAAGGTACACCCACCTGAGCATTGAGGCTCAAAGTGTAGAAGGATCTCCTTGAACCTTGTTAATTGGACCTCTTCCTTGTAGACTTTGGAGTGGTGATAGAGTCAAAGTTTCACTATAGTTATCCATCAAAGTATAAATCTACAAGTTTTGAAGATCAAAGGGAACAACCAACAAAATGGTGACTCTACTAGGGAGAATGATTATGAAGATATGCATATGTTAGGTCTCTGGTTGCAGTCATATTGAAGTATTCAAAATCTTATTGATCAGATAGACTTGCCCATCCAAGCCATCAACAAGATAGTGATTCTGCTGGTGAGAATCTAGAGAGGAAGGTTGTAAGTGTGTTCTTGTTTTCTTGTTGTGTTTCAAAGATTTCCCATCTAGGTGGGTGGCGACTCAAAGGTTAGAACCAGTGATGCATATTGATAAATCATGGATAAGAGGAGAAATACTAGGTCTTTTGTTAGAAAGAATCCAAAGGTCACTTTGGAGCAGCTACCTAGACAAGAAAAGAAGAGTTGGATTAGAAGGAATGGTGAGTCTACTAGTGTTCCCATGAAAGAACAAAGAAATGCTGGAGCTAGAGTACCACATGTATCCTCAAGTGAGGATAGTTCACAAGATAGAGTTTCTAGATCAGATGGCAGTCACTCTGAAGAGAGATTCTATGATACCCCTGAGGTTCCATTTCATGACAAAGGTCCATTGCCTATAGGTCAGAATGAAAAAAATAGAGATATGGGTTTAGAGGTTGACCTGGATCTTGATGAAGATCATTTTAGAAGAGAAACCATGAGACATAGGCAAGTTCACTTCCCATATCAAAATCTTCCTAATATGGATGTGTCATCTAGTTCTGATGACATTATGGTGGATCCTAATGACTTGAATGCACTAAGGTTGTAGTTGGTAGAGCAGGATGCCATACATAAAAGATTATAGGAGGAGAGAGAGGCTGAAAAGGTGAATGCTTTAATAGAGAGGCAATCTCTTCTTAGAAAAGTAAATGAAATGAAGGAGAGAAACAAAATTCTTGCTTCTGCTCCTAGAACTTTGTAGCATGATGTTTTTGGTGATCTTGATGCCTTGAGGAGTGAGCAAGAGCACTTGCTTCAGGATCATGAATTTTATAGGGAGGGCCCTGTGGTTAGACAAGTGAAAAGTTATGTCCCTTTGCCTAAAGATAAAGATGGGCATAGGATCACTAGACCTGCTGTTATCATTAATGAGAAAGGAAAGTAGAAGATGGTGGGTGACCAAGCAAGCAAATCAATGAAAATACCAGGGATCCCACCACCTGATTCAAATAAGGACACTGAAATGGAGAGAAGGAGAAAAGAAGATGAGGACCTTGCAAGAGAACTAGAGAGAGCTGAGGTTGATGCGTCCATTGCAGAAAAGAAAAGAAAGATCCAATTTTTGAGGGCTTCTTCAACTAATGCTCTTGGCCCATCTGCTATTGAACTAGGTATGTCATATATGACTATTGCTATTCCACTTAGTAATGCTACTAGTTCATTTCCTTCTTCATCTACTATGATAGGTGTAGATCCTAGGTAGTAGTCAAATGCACAAATAAACATAGATGCTAATGTTGATCCTAGGGTTAACACCAGTTCAAATTTTCAAAGAAGACCTATGAAACTAGAAGGCTATAGGAAAATAAGTTTTGATGGAAATCCTGGCTATCCAAATGCTTTTCCAAATGATATTAGAGATAAGGTACCTAAGTTTGTTGGTAATAATGCTATTAGTTGTGAAGAGCATCTTAGGTTATTTGTTGATATGCTTAATGATTATGAGGTAGAGCATGAGGATGTAGTCATGAAACTATTTGTTCAATCTCTAATGGAGGATGCTAGAGATTGGTTTAAGAAGCTTCCTAATAGATGTATTGATACTTGGGACCCTTTTGAGAAATGTTTCAAAGAGTAGTATGGTGATAGGCCTAATGCTAGTTTCATGTTGAATGAATTCAACACCATAAGGAAGAATCAGAATGAATCTGCAGCTAAATTCAACATGAGATTTCAGAAGGGTATGCATAAGTTGTTCCAAGTTATGTGGTTAGATGACAATGTTTGTCTAACTACATACTTCAATGCATTTGATGGGAAGATGGGATATTTATTGAGGGATAAAGAACCAAGAACTCTTAGGGATGCTTTTAGGATTGCTGTCAATATTGAGAACAACATGAAAATATCAAGAAAATTGGGTGGAAAGAGAGATGACCCGAAGTTGTTTGGGGACAAGAAATATAAGAAAGAAAATAATAAGAATGTTGGATCTAGGAGGCAAGAGGAAGATAAATTGGATAAGGTGCTTAATGCATTGAAGGATTTGAAGGCACCTTCAAAGAGGAACATCAGTGCTCCTACCAATGAAAGGCCTCAATTTAACAACAATTTCAATAAATAGAATAGACTGTAGAACTACCCCTACAACACCCAATGGAAGGATGGCAAGCCTATTATCCCTACTGCAAGAGGAAATAATGGCAGAGGTGTCCCTAACCCTCTGCATAAGGCTTCAATAAATTTCATGGAGAACATATCTTGGTGTGTTGCATGCCAGTCCCCTCATTCTGCAGAACATTGTGTGGTTGCACAATCTATGGCTGCAAATCAAGATTGTGGCAATGAGGAGATAAAACAAGAAGAAGAACAAGATGATGTTGGATGCAACATGGTTTCTTCATATCTAGGATATGAAGATGATTCTAATTTTGATGAAGAGGCATATGTAAATGTAAAGAGACATAATCAGGCCCTTTTTCATCAAGAGGTTTTTTCTGATGGTGAATGCATTTATCAGAAAACATGTAACATGAACTCTTCTCCCAAGCTAGTAAATTTGAGAAGACCTTCTAGAGAAGAGATGGATAGGATTACTACAGAAATGATTGCCCAGGTGCAAACTAGAGGCATGGTGGCAAGGAATACAAATGAGAAAGCTGCAAGAATGTTTATAAAGAGTACCAACTCTGGAGAACTTAATGAGAACAAATCAAAGGTTGATCACATGGTGAAATTCAAGAATGTAAAAAGTAAGCATTGTGAGCCTAAGGGAGTTGGAGTTGAAAAGGTCTCTAGTGAGATTGAGAAGCCAGTTAACATAATGGCTAGGATTAAAAAAGTGAGGGTGATGAGTACATCTAATGTGTCAAACGAGAAAAAGGACATTAAGGCAGTGCAGATTGAAATTCCTGCTTCTACCCCTGTTGACATGTTATCTGTATTGTCACAAATTATAGTTAAGGTTCCATTGTCAGAATTGTTGAGGATCCCTGAACATAAAGATAAAGCTATTGCATGGGCTGGTAATACTCACAAAAATGATGCTTCATGCAATGGATCTTAGGATAAAGCTTTGAAGGATGTTGCTGCTCAGGGAATTATGTCTCAAATTCCTCCAATATATTTGGACAGTTCTATCAATGCCAGCCTTGAAAATATTGACCCATTCTTCTTGAGTGTTCTTGTGAATGGGATGAAGTTAAGAAATTGTATGATTGATAGTGGTGCCTCTAATACTGTCATGCCTTTCAAAATCATGGAGAGGATGGGCCTTAAAGTTGATACAATGCAGGGCAAGTGTTGTGCAATGGATCAGAGGGAGGTACCAGTTATTGGGACTATCAATTCAATGCCATATAGGTTGGCAGCATATCCAGAGAAAGAGCTAACAATGAGTGTTTTAGTGGTGGATATCCCTCCTCATTATGGGATGTTGTTGTCTAGAAGGTGGAGTGCTACCATGGGTGGAAGTTTACAGTGTGATTTGTCCTATGCAACTTTCAAGATTGATGATTAGTTTGTCAAGATTGAACGAGAGCCAAGAGTATGCCACATGATTGAGAGAAACATAGATAATGAAACTATATGTTTTTTGGATACTGATGTTAATGCTTTTAGGGAAAAGATCCCTGTATTTGAAAATGAACATATTTTGTCACCTATTTTTGTTGAAGTAGGTGCTGATTTTGTGAAGAGTAATTTGTGGGTAATGTACTTTGATGGTGCAAATTGCAAAGATGGTGCAGGAGCAGGTATTTTACTTATTTCTCCTGATGGAAACACCTACAGGTTCTCTTTCACATTGAATTTCTTTTGTACCAACAATATAGCAGAATATGAGGCCTTTTTGTTAGGATTGAGGTTGGCACAAAAGCATGGTATTAAATGTCTAAATGTTATTAGTGATTCTGAGTTGGTGGTGTCCCAAGTCAGGTCAGTGTATGCTTCCAAGAATAGAAGGTTGAAACAATATAGGAATGTAGTTTGGGATTTGATTGAACATTTTGATGCCTTCAATATTGAGTGGAAGGATAGGAGTAACAACAAGGTGGTTGACTTGTTATCCATTATTGCAATCAATCCCAATGATGTCACATTCTTTTCTATCTCTAAAGTTGAAATTTAGGCTAGGCCTAGTATACCAGATAATGTTGAGAATTGGCAAGTTTTTGATGATGATAATGATATTTTGAAGTTTATGGATTGCAAGGATCAGTATCATGGTTAGGAATTTGATTGTTCAGCCTTGGTTGAGTCAGTAGGAGAAAGGGAGGTTGTCTTAGCCAATGAGGTCATTCAGCTTAGAACTAACAAGGTGCCCAAGGGGCTTGTTGTTTTGGAGACTATCTTTGATAACCAAGATAGAGTTCCAAAGAATATCAAAGGAGAAGATCATGCTGATCTTGAGGAGATAAATCTTGGATCACATGAGGCACCTAAGAAAGTATACATTGGTAGAGATATATCTCAAAAGTTAAGGAGACCTTTGATTGAATTATTGAGGAAATTTACACATGTTTTTGCATGGTCATATGATGACCTAAAGGTTTATAGAGAGGATTTATTTCAGCATGTTATTCCATTGAAAGAAGATGCTAAACCTTTCCGGCAAAAATAAAGGCCTATTAATCCTACTTTGGCACCCAAGATGCAAGAAGAATTAATGAAGTTAAGAGATGCTAGCATTATCAAGCCTATAAGGCATTTTTCTTGGGTGTTAAACCTTGTTCCTGTAAGAAAAAAGAATGGTGACATCAGGCTTTGTGTGGTCTTCAGGAATTTGAACATCAGCTCATTGAAAGATAATTATTGTTTGCCCAATATGGAGGCTATGTTGTAGAGAGTAACCGGGTAAAAATTGATGTCAATGATGGATGGTTTCTCTGGCTACAATCAAGTCATTGTCAAGGAATCAGAACAATTCAAGACAACCTTTACAACACCTTGGGGAACATATGTCTATGTGAGAATGCCTTTTGGTCTCACAAATGTTGGTGCTACTTTTTAGAGGGCAATGGATGTTGCCTTTTTAGATTTTATCAATGCTTTCCTTGTTGTGTATCAGGATGATTTAACTGCCTATTCCAAGAGGGAAGAGGACCATTGTGGTCATTTAGAAAAAATATTTGTGAGGGCCTTGGAATTTGGCATTTCTTTGAACCCAAGGAAATGCGCTTTTGGTGTCACAGAAGGTAAGTTGCTTGGCCACTTAGTTGGGAAGCAAGGAGTGAGAATTGACCCTGAGAGGGTAGCAGCCATTGATAAAATTCAAAGACCAAAGAATGTTAAAGGGATTTAGTCCTTCTTTGGTCAGGTCAATTTTCTAAGGAGGTTTGTGAGAAACTTTGCAGAGGTTACTAGACCTATTTCCAAGATGTTGAAGAAGGGATCTGTAATCAATTGGGAGGGTGAGCCTAATAAGGCCTTCAAGAATATCAAGTAGGCTATCAAAGATGCACCAGTGCTTATGGCACCTAATTATAATGTCCCAATGCATATCTTTTCCTTTTCATCTTTTCATACTATTGCTACAGTTTTGTTACAAAAGAATAAGGATGGTTTTGAGCAGCCTATTGCATTTTTCAGTAAGTCTTTGCAGGCTGCAGAATTAAAGTATGACATAAATGAGAAACAGGCTTATGCACTTGTGAAAGCAATCAAAGCTTTTAGGTGTTACTTGATGGGATCAGTTGTGATTACTTTTGTGCCAAGTGTGGCTGTGAAGAATATTTTCTCACAGCAAGAGGTGTCTGGAAGAAGGTGTAGATGGATCAATAGGATCCAGGAATTCAATGTTGAGATCTAGATCACTAAGTTGGTTAGAGGTCAAGGATTGGAAAAACTAATGGCTCAATCCAATCTAGATGCAAACCAAGTAAATCATTCTGAAATTGATTATACATGTGATATGGATGATTGTATTTGGTATCAGGATATCATTTACTATTTGAGAAACATGAGGTGTCCAGAGAGTATGAATGATAATCAAAAGAGGACATTGAAGTTATAGGCCATCAAGTATGTAATTGTGAAATGTAAGTTGTATAGAAAAAATTTGGATTGCATACTATTGAAATGTGTAGATGAGAATCAAGCTAATGTATTGTTGAAGGAGATGCATGAGGGAGTTTGTGGTGGAGGTGGACATTATATGGATAAAACAACTACTCATAAGATCTTGAGAGGAGGATTTTGGTGGCCCACAATCTTCAAGGATGCAGAACAGTTGGTAAGGAGATGTGATGCTTGTCAAAGGTTCTCTTGTAAGCTTAAGTTTTTAGGTAATGTACCGTTAAAGCCAGTAGAAGTTCAAGCTCCTTTCCAAAAATGGGGAATTGATTTCATAGGGGAGATACCAAACAAGTCAAGTGGAGGACATTCATGGATCTTAGTTGCCACTGATTACTTTACAAAGTGGGTAGAAGCTATACCTACAAGGAATGCAACTAGCAGGGTGGTAATTGATTTTCTGATGAATAATATTATTACAAGGTTTGGGTGCCCTGAGAGGATAGTGAGTGATAATGCTATGTGCTTCAGGTCTGCCGAATATAAGGACTTTTGCAAAGGTTTGGGAATTCAAATTTCTAATTCCTCACCTTATCATCCACAAGGAAATGGCCAGGCAGAATCTACTAATAAGAGTCTGATTAAGATCTTGAAAAGAATCCTTGAGAAAAATAAGAGGGCATGGAATTCAAAGCTGCCATTAGCTTTATGGGCTGATAGGGTAACTATGACGAGGGCACTTGGTTGTGCACCATTTGACTTAGTATACAGAATTCATGCTAGAATGCCTCAGAATAACTTATTGGAGATGTACAAGTTTGTGCAGTTATATGATGATGACATTGATGATGAAATGCAGTTGAGAATTGAGGACCTCATTAGGTTGGATGAAACTAGAAGAGAATCAGTTGCAAGGAATGCCAAATTGCAGTTGCAGGTTAAGAATCTATATGATAAAATGACTATTGACAGGAGGTTTGAACTTGGTGATTTGGTGTTAGTTTGGAGTGCCAGATTGGAGGATAAGGGGAAGCATGGTAAATTTGATCCCATCTGGTTAGGGCCATATCTGATTCATGAGAAATGGGGCCAAGATTCTTACATCATCAAGGATTTTAATGGTGATATTCAAGAGTTTCCTATTCATGGACAATTCTTGAAGTAGTACTTCATTTGAAGTACTCTATTTTCCATGAACACTAGTTAGGGTTGTACATTTTGTAGATCTCTGTATATAGGTTTCTTGCCCTTGCCTTGTTTTGCCTTGGTCTTTCAGTTTTTGGTCTGGTTGCTTATCTTGCCCTACTTGTTCCTTGCTGTCTACAATTTTATCCAGTGGGATGGTCTGCTCACCCAGTGATTCTAAATTCTTGCCATGCCTGCAACAAACATGCATCCCCAATGAGAGCCACTGTTAGTGCATTTTTTGGTTCAATGCAAAATATTTAGAAAATGGCCTCCTCCCTACAAATGTTTCATGGTTTGTGCTCTTGCCCTGTGTTCTTCATGTGTCACCTTCCTCTAGCCCAAATCACATGTGTTGAATCAAAAAATCTAGAAAGTTGTTCAAGTTTTAAGGTCTGCAGAAAACAATTTCAAAAATCTGTCCAAGTGTCAAAAACCCACAGTGTTTCTAAAAATCCATGATGTTTTCAGTCTATGTGAAACCCTTCATTATTTTTGACCTTGTGCTTCCTGCTTTTGTGCGCTTATCTTTTGGCGTCAGAAACCCTGTGTGTTTTTGGTCTTTCGCTATGTCGAAAATCTTGTGTGTGTTTTTGACCTCATAGTTTTATGTTTGACTGCATTTCCTATGTGTGCAAGTGCAATGGGTAGTGGGCCCGGTATTTCAAAGGGTCTCAAAATGATTGGTTGTCACATGATCGCATGTCAAAAAAATTTGACATGCGACCATGCGACCGGTTGACATCTGGTGCTTGGGGCCCGTTGGCGGATATGTGCGGTGGGACCTAGTTTTCGGATGCGTTGGTGGGTCCTCTGTCAATATGACTTGGTGACCATAGTGAATGGTGGTGTGACATGTGGCAGCAAAGGTAGGCCTATGTGTGGGTCTAAGAATTTTGGCAGTCCCGATAAATTTTTAGCGGCCTGACAAATTTCCTTCTTGTCACTGGTTTGCATAATGTTTGACGATGCCCTAATTCATCCAGTGATTTAGCGAACAATGGTCGCATGATCGCTAAATTTTTTAGCGATGGTGGAAAGCATTTCATGAACTGGCAAAAGTTCTTCGGTCACCAGTTCACCAGATAAGGTGGGCCTGGTATTCTTAGGTGGAATGACATTGCAAGGGAGATCTACAGTGGCCACATGATCATGAGGAATATTCCTCCCCTTTGTGATCATGCGACCACCATCCGATCTTCCCAAAGGGGGCAAGGCTTTTGCGGGCAGTGGGTCCATTTGCCAGGAGGTGCTGATGTGTGTGATTTTCATTGGCCAGTGGGTGCTGAGGTGGATACACGTGGTGGGTCTGATACTTAGGGGTGGGCAGTGGTTGTAGTGTTAGCGGGTTGTCGCATGCTCACATAGCCTATCTTCATGCTATGCAATCATGCGACAAAATGTTGTTCGTCGCCATTGCGGAGTTAACCTGAGATTTCTGATGGGTTCAAAATGTAAAGCCCGCAAAGGAAGATTGATCAGACATCTGCGATATAAAGTTGATTAAGGTTTAAATTTTGGTCATCATTCTTCTACAAGTGCCAAAGAAATAACCATTGTAGTTTAAATTTGAATTTCTGAGAGTTTCCAGCGATAAAGGGTACCATTTTTATGGAATTCAATGCAGAAGCGACCCTGTTTGGTGAGAAGCGATTGGTTTGCCATTTGCAGTGTGGTCCAAGATGTCTAGTGCTCATTTGTGTAGCATGTACATTGCAGTTGTGGCTCAAGGCATGTCACAGGGTGTCCTTTTGAGCCTAGTTTTGTGATCCTTTGTACTTGCAGAGAAGACTTTCATAATTAAGGATTAGTTCAGGATTTCCTCTTTCCTGGATTGGATGTGTTTCCCACCCCTGAATTAAATGCATGATTGTTTCTAGCAGGTTGGGTGGTTGAAACCCTAACCCTAGTCATTCATAGCTTGTTGCAAATTTCCAAGATGACTACGGGGGTATAAGTTGCAGACTTTTTGAGTTTGCAGAGGTTCCAATTCTTTTAGTTTTGGTCCCAGATTGTTGATAGTGAAAATTTGAACAAGGAGAGCCTGGATTTAGGGTTTGTCTCCTTTGTGCATTTTGTCATTTGGTAATGTATTGATTCTGCAAGTCTTAATGAGAATATTTTGGATTCCAATCTCATATTGGTGTATGTCTTTTTGTTTTTCTCTTGAGCTCATATATGTTGATTGCACAAAGTGGGTTAGCATATGGTAAATAAAGAGTATTTTGGGGTTATCTTTGAGTTCCTAACAAAGTTAGGATTAAAGCCTTTAAGGTAAGTCTAGTGAGTTCATGGCAAGATAAGGATTTGATGTCCTAATATGTGAGTGAGGGGAGTAATAGGCAAAGCACTTACTCTGAATCTATATGTGTTTGAGTTAAGGTTTTTGGATGATATAGGTTGTTAAGCGACTCTCTACCCTAGGATAAGGCACTGATCCATTCTCTAGAAGTAGTCCATCATTAGCAATCACACACAATTAAATGATAAACATTTCAATCAGATAGTAAAGGGTATAGTTGTATATTGTTTAGAGACTCCTTTGAAGAAGTGAGTCAAGGGTACACCCATCTGAGCATTGAGGCTCAAAGTGTAGAAGGATCTCCTTGATCCTTGTTAATTGGCCCTCTTCCTTATAGACTTTGGAGTGGTGATAGAGTCAAAGTTTCACTATAGTTATCCATCAAAGTATAAATCTACAAGTTTTGAAGATCAAAGGGAACAACCAACAGGATTCACAAATAGAATTTCCATTGAAGCAGCGCAGGTCAAGATCGACATAAAGGGGTCAAGGTCGACCTCATTCAGAAAAGGAAAAGATTTTTGGGTTTTCTCTGTCTATGTGTTTTGTTTCCAAATTAAGTTGCAAAATTTTGAGAAACTCAGTATAGACACCAGAAAATAAGTATTTCCAGATCTGCTACATTTCAAGATAAGTGTTTCATTTTATCCTAATCTTTCTGATTTATTGATTTACTTTATTAGATCCCCTTTCCCTCTTTATCAATAACTAGTGGATTCCTCTTTGCATTGATCGTCTCCTTTTGGTTAATCAATTAGGATATCCCTGTCTTGGATTAGGAGGTGATATATGACCACAACATTTTCCATCACACACACACCCATACCACACATTCATACATACATATAAAAATATATATACATTCTTAATATATATTTTTATATCTTACAATAATGTTAAAAACACATAATTAAATAAAAAAAACCAACATAATATTCATCTTATGAATCTAATCAACAATACTACCAATAATATCTACAATTATCTTCCAGGGTCTCTCTAACTCATCTTTCTTTAGGATTTCTTTGTCTCTAATCCCCCTAGGAACAAGCTTCTATTGGTTCCATTCTAATTACATACTCTTCTCTCCATTCGTTACTCCCCCTTAGATACACACTCTTCTATATAGTTGAATCTCTTTCTTATGTGCAAGTATATAACTTATTTTTTACATGCTCTTCCCTCCCCATTTGACATCAATGACAAAGGTATCTCTCTCTACTATGATTAATCATTATTTTATATACTTTTCCATCAAACACAAATTACCATGCTCTGATCTTCTTAACAAAAAAAACCATCTAATCAAAACATACCAAAACTGAACATCTAACTTGCCATGCTAACTACTCCCCCTGAGTAGTAGCATCCAACACACCAATCCATGTTGAATGATATATCCTTTTAAGTATAATGGATTGATGAAATCCTCTATGTCTTACCTCTAACTTTCCTCTAAGATATGCAAGTGTATAATCCTTTTTCTACACTATCCTTACTCTTCTTTCTCTTTGACATCTTATGCTTATGTCCTTTATCTACTCTTATCTTTTTTTTTTATAGATTTCTCATTTTATTTTTTAGTTTTGTTTTTTCCTTTACCATTCTAACCTTTCCTATTCACTTAATTCTTCTTAACCTCATCCCTCCTTTGCACATTTTTGTCGATTCCTACTGGATCACAATTTTCCACTTTGTCTATGTAATATTTATCATTATTTGTAGATATGTTACATCTAAAGTGTATAAATATGTTATGTTTAATTTCTTCTTCCTTCCTTCTAGCACATGGATATCTTTCATTTTCTCTTTTTACAATATCATTTATCTTTTTCACACCACTATATATAGTATACCTTTTATATCTAGGAAAATGAATTTTCTTTTTGCAATTCCTAGCCTTATGACAAAACTTACCAAAAGAAAAGCACTTACCTTTGAATTTCTAAGTTTTAGGAAGTATTTTTTAAGTCTTCCTATTTTTAATCTTATATCTTTTAGTTTTAATCTTGTCTTGACTAGATTTAAAACTTTCTCGCATCATAAGTCTAACACCATTATTCTCATTTTCAAGCAAGTTTAACTGCTCTGATCCTGAGCTTCTCCTTATGGTCATTTGTAATCAAAATCTCTTCCTTGATAGCTTTACTCCAATAATCATCAATTGAATCAACTTCTAACATTATTAAAAATCTATTCTTGATAAATTCCTCTCCTTGTTTTAACACCTTGATTTTTATCTCCTATGATCCAATCTTCAGGATGATTTTTCCTCACATACCTTGGTGTCTTTTTATTTTCTTTAGGTCTTTTTGGTCCTTCTTCTCCACATGCATAAGAATCATCATTTTCATTCACCTAACGACTTGAATCTTTGGTCTAGACTATTTTTTTCCTTGTCTAATTACCACTAGAACCCTAATCATCAGATCATATCCGCAAGATTTGGATAGATTCTCAAACCTTTCATGAACCTTGACATTTTTACTCTACACCAGCTTATTTAACCTCTTGTTGTAACACCTATATTCCTTTATTTTTATATAATAGCCAAGGAATATAACTTTATAACTCCTTGCATCAAACTTTCATATGTCCTCATCTCTCTTAATGTAGCATTTACTACCAAAAATTCTAAAATACTTGACAATGGACACATTTCCATACTAGATTTTATAAGGTGTATTAACAGTGTTCCCTTTTACCTACACTTGGTTAAGTGTATAACTATAGTAGTGACCACTTATCTACAAAATATATGTGGAACATTCCCTTTAAGTATCATGGTTTTATAAGTGTCTAGAATGGACCCATTCTTCCTCTATACCAAATAATTTTTTTGTGCAATTTGCGAAGTAGAAAACTATCTTCTTATTCCATGCTTCTCAAAAAATGAATTGAACTCACCTAATTTAAATTAACCTCCTCTATTTGATCTCAAGAACTTCACCTTTAATCCTATCTCAGTTTCTACCCTCGACTTGAAGATCTTAAACCTATGAAAATCTTCTAACTTCTCCTTCCAAGAGGTCACCATAACATCCTTGAGTAGCCATCAATAAGAAACAAAAAGTACCTATCACCTTGCAAACTTCTTGTTCTAGCAGAACAACACAATTTAGTATGAACAAGATCTAGAAAACCATTAGAGTTTTCAAATTTGGAATGGAAATTAACTCTTTCTTTCTTACCTAATTTTCATTCCTTGCAAGTAGTATTTAAAGAATTCTTCAGTCTTGGAATATCTATAATAGGATAATTAGAAACTATAGCCACAATGTTATCAAAATTCACATGACATAGCCTCATTTTCCATAACCAACTTGCATCTACTTGTGATATCAAACAACTTCTTAGACTAATATTCAAATGGAATAAGTTACTATTAGGATTAGGTAATACTGAGAGGGGGGATGAATTAGTATTACTGCACTTTAATTTAAACTTCAACCAATTATAAATAAACCAAAATAATGTTGAAATGAAAAGAACATGTAAGAACAACACATAACTCATGACCCCATGATTTGTTCTCAAGGAAACCCTGGCCAAGGGAAAACCCCGGTCGAGATGATACCCACAACTATGTACTAAAATATTATATCCCTATTAGGAGATCTAGCCCTGTTAGGAGCTGATTTTTACATAGTACATTTCCTTTCTAGAGGAATACAAAACCTATTAGGGGATACAAAACACCTAGTTAAAGGTGGTGAGCATACAACTCTTACAATTGAAGTACTATCTCAAGAGGAGTTCTCAAAAAGTGAACAATACAAGCACTTTCCTTGCTTAGATAGTTCCAGTTGTAGCTCTGTCAAACACTAATCTCGCATCTTCTTTTTACTCTCAAATTTGCATCATCATCATCATCTCATACATACATCCATACATATTGCTTCCATAAAAATATTCTATACTTATACAAAATCTTCCATTCAGTTGGCTTCACAAATACCATACAAAACATAATAATAAATTATGTAAATGATAAAGATAGAGTCAACGATCTTATATTACCAAAGAGTCAGAAATATACTTTATCCATCTAACTTAGCACATTACCATATCCACTATTCTTTCCTTAATCTTTGCAACTTCTCATATGCCCTATTATACCGATTCTCTATCTTCGCATACCTTTATATCACTGTATCTCTCTGATCTGATCACCAAAACACATGAAAACTTAACCAAAGCATATATATATATCCCAAAATACCTTCTATTAACTCTGTAAGCCATAATACATCATATACTATCATCGCTAATCAAAACTGTACACCAGTACACTGTTGTCTTGATTTTGTACTTAGTCATTTTCATGATTGTGACTCCAGTATCAAAACTCTCTTCATGCAATCACTCTAGCATAAGTTTTTCCATGAATGATAACCCTCAAGTGATCCCTAGTGCCCAAAAACACCACTTGTCAACAATCTCTCCCTTTGGCATTGATGGAAACACTTATAAAAATGACTAAGTGTTAAAGCACTAACTATACATATCTCATTTTCCTTTTTCTTCTTTTCTACTCTTTTTTTTAATTTACATCTTTTTATTTCTTCTTATTATTTATCTTCTCTTCCTTTCACTCTTCACATTTTTCTCTTTATCTTCCTCTCCCTTTGACATCAATGGAAAAGGTACTAACAAAATTTCAAAACCTATTAAGCACAAAAAGACTTAGTGCTTACTTCCCAGTTTTAAGACATCTTGGAAAGAGTTTTCCAAGGTCTTCACTTCTTCAACCCATGATTTTATCAATAGCTCACAAACATGGATCAATCCATTTAGTGCATATGATGTTGTCTCCACTACCTTAAGCTTAGTAGGTGTAGACATAGACATTAATCCTTCCACCTTTTCCATCTCAGATAGATGTGTCTCCAACATTGAAAGCTTGGGTGTTATC
Organism: Chamaecyparis obtusa; assembly: GCA_027943335.1. Taxonomy (NCBI): domain Eukaryota; kingdom Viridiplantae; phylum Streptophyta; class Pinopsida; order Cupressales; family Cupressaceae; genus Chamaecyparis; species Chamaecyparis obtusa. The sequence continues at coordinate 197,617 of BSBK01005913.1, forward strand.
AGGATCTTCAACAAGCCAAATCTATCTACCACTCTCCCTTTCTTTGTTTCCAATACACTAATTTTATCCAATAGCTCAGATGCTTGTTTATCCATTTCAATCATAGTTAGTGAAGATGTTTCACAACTGTTCATTAGACTGTCAAGTGTAGCCCTATATATGGCTATAATCTCCTCAATGTTCTTTACATGACTGCAAGGACTAATGCAGTAACTGTAAATATTTTTTCCTTTTACACAACTCTTAGCCTTAAGAGTAGTAGCCTTGAGAATCTCTAAGTCCCATGAGATGGACTGATAGACTTCTCTCAATTTCTTCTCCAAGAACCTCTTCTCTTCCTTTTCTTCTATAGTCTTTAGCAATCACTCAAAGTGACTATCAAAGCTATCCAAAGCCATGCCTAGGTTCTCTGCTTCATCCTTACCTTGAAAATTAATCAGTGTAGGAAGTAACTTATTTACTATCTCTATAGCCCTTGTCATTACTTTTATTCTTTTGTCCCCTTTTTGTACTGACCTATCATTAGCCTTGGCCAAGGCCTTGAAGGATAGCCTCATAAGCTCATCATCATCCATGCTATCTACATAAGCACTTACCAATTTGGCCATACTTGCCAACAATAAAGTAGAGGAGGTGTTAGGTTCTGTCTTTTGTTCCATTCTTACCTTGGCTACTTTCTCTATTCTAATCTCTTCTTCCTTCCTTTCATGTATTTCCTCTTCTTGTTTCTCCTCTGATTTCTCTTCCTCTACATGTCCTTATATTTCAACTTCCATCGCACTGTCCAAATTATCCAAAAATAGATCATTCACATCATGCAAAGTGTCAAGGGTCACAGGCACACCAAAGACAAAGACATCTAGTTGCATGTTAGCTTTCTCACTTATAGTTGTTGCCTTAGAACTTTCTCCTAATCCCAAAGATGTAGGCATGGTGACTTTAGGAGGTGAGGTTTACTTTTGCATATCACTCATTAGGATCTGATCTAATGCCTTTTGAGTGTCCTCAATTACCTCATCATACTTTCTAGCCATGATTTTCACTAGTCTGGCCTTTGTCCTCAATAGGGGTTTTAATGCATTTATTATCCTCTCCCTTTCTTGTATAGAGAAAATAGGTAACATGTCTTCTATAGCTTTATTTCTTATATTTTCATCTTATGACTATACCAACTACTTTCTAATCTCCAACTTACTGTGTAGTTCCTTAGGGATACTTCCTTCAATCTCCAATGGATTCTTCTTAAAGGTCAATAGATACTCAAAGATAGTATCTTCAATGATTTCCTAATTCTTAGAATCATACCTCTCATAATACATGTCCATTGTTTTCAAGTTACCATCTTTTATCACTCTTTTCTGAAGTGATTTAAGGTCTGGCTTCCACAAAGTTTTTGGATTGTTTTGTGCTATTGTTTTGTCTTCTTTTTAAGTTACCTTTTCTTCCTTCTTCTTCTTTTCCACTACTACCTCTTTTTCCATTGGACTGCCCTACTTGGTAGATCTTGTAGATCTTCTAGGGATGCTTGTAGGTATAGTTTATTGTGTTGTCTCCTCATGTGTAGGAGATAAGTCAATTATTTCTATTGTAGGACTTACTATTTTCTCTACCTCTGAAGGAATAGGTGCATCAATGGCAATGCAAGAAGATGCCTCCATCTTTGTTCTTATGTTTTTCAACTGCTCCTTAGTGATTTCCACCTTCGCAGTAATATCTATTAGAAAGTAAAGTCCACCAAGATAACTGAGAGGGGGGGGGGGGTGAATCAGTTATCTGATAATTATAACAATTATCAACTTCAATATATTTTAACCATGTAAGCAATATAATTACCAACCATAGAAATATATTCATACACAATAACACAATGACACAAGATATGTTGACTAGGGAACCTCTTGATCAAAGAGTAAACCCCGGTGGGAATGATGCCCACAAAAGATGCACTAATATGAATATTCCTTGTGAAAGGATGGACTCTATTAGGAGTCTTATGAAATACATTTAGTACATATGAATATCTCTTAGGAGATTTTGAATCCCTGCTAAAATATTCTAACTCTGTTAGGAGTTATGGAAGACAGAAGGACCCACTGCCCAAACAGCTTCAATGGAAAGATCACTGAACACACTGTCCAATTGATCTCTAGATTATTCAATAGAATAATATCAAATCATTACTAATATCAACAATATGTTACCTCTTCTTTGACTGTGCTAAACTGCACTCACTACTACACCATATCTCAATTTCAGATCTGTGTACCTCGCATGTCTTCCTTCATAAATTTTCTTTCACAACCATTCACTTTATCAATTCCATTCATCTCTATTACAACAAGGTAAAATTTTCCTTCCTTTATACCACACTCAAGTAATTACAAATGAGTCGGCATCCAATTACAAAATAATAGTTTCCACGTGTTACATCAAAACTTACACAAAATTGTCAGCTTCCAATTAAAATAATTCTTCACTCATGTGACCTTGAAGTTTGTGCTATCATCCACATCACTAACAATATGTCTTCAACTTGTCTTTAACTATGCAAAACCAGATTCCATCCCAATTAGGAGATATCATTCGATTTTCACAAACCGCTACTCAGGAACACTACTTGAATACTACTTCCACCAAAACGCTCATAACTTTCATGAATAAATGAATTACTATCTATGCTCTTAACCATGAAAATATAACATATCAAAGATTAAATCTTCAACATTGCATAGCTTGATCTACAATATCCCACATGTGCTAATCAAAATAATGTCTGCTCCTTTGCTAATCTCTAGTAGATCATTGTGTTGACATCAATGACAATCATAGTCATGAATGCAATAAAAACTACTACAGAATAACTACCAATAATCCCATAGGATATATTTGTGTGCTATAAATGTGTCACACTTCTATGAATCATTACATGCAAGGGAACTCAAGAATGAGGCCTCACAAATCGATCCATAGCTCCCCGGGCATGGAGTGCAAGGGTTTTAAGAATGCTCTCAGCTAGAGCTATTTAGCCAATAACCTTGCTAGTAAACCATGCAATGGGAGATTCAATGAAGACAAGGGCAAGAATGCCAATATCCTCAAGAATCAAGAATGAAATGCAATGCAAGCTAGTTTAAGAATGGAAATGCAAGCTAAACTATGGAAATGAAAGATGCAAGTATTACAAAGCCTCCTAGTTAAACTAGATGAATTAATCTAAAGCATAAAGGAAATCTAAGCTAAGAATGCCATGAAAATGAAGCTACTATGCAAGAAATGAAATCTAACTATGAAGCAAGAAAGCCATGATGATGCAAGAATGAAGACAAGAAGATAGAGTGTTGATGAAGATCCAAGATGAATGCCAACAATGCTCCAAATCTTCAAACCCTAGATGCAAGAATATCTCCAAAAGCTCCAAGATGACCTATAAAACCTATAGCATAACAATAGCATAAAAAGTTGGGGATCTAGAATGAAGAAGAGAGCTCTTCTTTTATAGGAAATGAGGAGAAATGGACCATGGAGATTAAGAGGCAAAAGATTTAATCAACGGTGGAGCTTGAAAGAGGAGCAATCCATGTGCACAAGTATCCTCCAATAGGAAAATAAGAGTTGACTTTTGTGTCCATATGAGACAAAAAGTACTTTTCTCTTTTTATAAAATAAGAATAATGCTTTATTTGTGCAACTTATGATAAGAGGAAAAGTGAGGGCTTTTTATTTATTAAAAGGGGAGGGAATTCCTTTTAAATAAATAAAAACTTAGGATAAGATGGTTAGCCCATAGAAAATAATCGAATAAATGATAGCACAAGGATTTGATCAAGAATAAGTAATTTATGATTTAGCAAAAGGGGCTAATAGTCTAGATGACCATTTTTAGGTGTATACATTTGCCCCTCTTTGACTAATGTGTGATCGATCTGGGAACACATGCAGTCAAAGAATGAAGTTGAAATGTGAGATCAATTTGGGATCACAAAGAAACTTAGATCAGCCAACAAAGCAAGCAGATAGCCAAGAAGGCAAGCAATAGTGATCTAACTCCAAAGAATGAAGTACAGAGAGATAGCAAATCCTGCATGGTTAGCCTGGTAGCGACAGTACTAAACACTTAGGAAAGAGATAGCCAATAAGATATGATGTGTCTGCCCCCTCGGGATCGAAAGCGAAATCCGGGTAGAGGGAAAGCAGAAGCAAGAGAAGCATGATCAAATCACTAGAAATCATAATCGAAGATGAAAGATAATAGAATAACCATCAACCAATGAAGGGATGCCCCACACATGGGACACGGGGCACGAACCTATTGGTCCCTCAACCCATAAACACCACGGAGGGGGATTTGAACTTGGGATTTGAAAGTGAATGAAAGACTAGAAGTTTGAAAGAGATGGGGAAGAAGAGGGTATGATGCCCCAGTGAAGATCAAAGGATCAGGCCTCAAAAGGTTAGCCAACTGTGCAGAAAAAGGAGAAAGAGTCAAGGTGAATGTGGATTTCGGTTTGGATCCCAAAATGAAGAGAAAATGATGTGAGATGAAAGATAAGAAAGTGAAAGACATGATCGGGAAGAAGCGAAAGGTGAGCGCAGCTGATTAACAAGTCCATGAAAAATGAAAGGAGAGCTCTCTCCATATGCAAGATGCAAAACTAAACTAACATGAACCTAATAAATCCAAGCTACATGAAAAGTGGTTTACTTGCAAGGTTACAAAGCCAATAGACATCTAATATCATCATCGAGCGTTATTGGTAGCGTCGCAAGATCATACAATACACACTAGCATAACTATGTGAATATGAATATGATCTTTATCAGATAGGAATGTGGAAATCTCACCTAGGCATCAAAGACATGTAGGTCAAGATGACTAGCACAGTGAGATTACCTAAGTTTAATATAGCAAGATTATACTCGCATCGAGACACAAGAAAAGTCAAGATGGCTACAAGTATGCACTTGCACAAAAACAGTCAAGGATAATACCCTGTCAATCCATAGTGTCAAGTAAGACCAGCATAAATGCTCATGACAGTTAGGATCAACAAAATATACCCACAAGCAGAAAAAGCAATAAAACATGTTCTCATGCCCTCAGTCTTCTAGCTATGCATCATCGAAAACTTCTCAGGGAGAGACCACTCAGCAAAGAAATCATCATAGACAGCATGCAAAGAAATAAATTCAAACAAATCTCAGCAAGTCAAGTGCGTGTGTGTAGGTCATAGAGTCAAACTTTGAGTATTGCATCTGCAAATGAGAAATATTGCATCATACTAGACTGCAGGTAGGACATCTGATAAGTGTTGAGAAACACTCGACGCAAGGGTAGTGTTGAAAAACACCATTGGGGTGGTGTTGAAAAACACCATTGGAACCAAGTTGCCCAAGAAACCTAGACGCACAAAGAGACCCAAGATAAGCTTAAAGCAACATATGCCCCCTAGACTAAGACAAGAATCAATTCCAGGCTAGGAGAGGCAAAGCGAGAAGTGGAGTGAAAGAGTGCCACGCAAGACTGATAGACATAGGTGCAGAGGGTCTCAAGCAGCGCCTGTTTCAAGGTTTTCACCACTTGATAGATTTTTTTAGGACTTTTTTATAATTTTTTTGTATTTTTGCTACCAAGGCGCCTGTTTCCAAGTTTTCACCAAGGCACTTTTTCAAATTTTTTTTTGAATTTTTTGATTTTTTTGGTGAGACATCAAAGTGCCTATTACTAGGTTTTCACTAGGATGCTCATTTTTTCAGTACTTTTTATGCTTTTTAGGATTTTTTCAGCATCATATATGATTTTTTTTGTAATTTTTTCAGGATCATAAAATATGTACAAAGGATGCCCCAGACAGAAATGGGCATCAAGAATCTGCTTCCTCTGATGTAGAGAACTGGTAGGCCCCAGGCCCAAATGCTATAGCTGTGATGATAGGAGGTCTCAACCAGTTCGACCAATAATAACCAACCCTAAGCAATGTCTGAGCTAGCGGAGGATCGTTAGAATGTGATCCACATATGCCATCATGGATTTCAGCTAGCACTTTTTCTAACTCCTCTATTTCTAGACACTTAAGGAGAGTTCCATCTAGATCCTTCCTATACAAGTCACCAGAGACAAAGGCAAAGTGTAAGGGATGGTAGAAGGAATGGCGTGGTAGATTTTTAGGAGGAATATGAGGTGGAAGACATGAAAAGATGGTAGGATTGTAAGATTTGTGAGCAGGATAGCGTAATTCATCCACCAGGAACTTGAAGTGAAATTTATGCTTTTTCATTTGTAAGATGGATATCAAAGTAACCAAGGCATTAGCAACTCTTTTCTCAGCTTTAGGAATGGGCTGAAGTATAACAGTTATGAGATCATGCTTGAAGTAATGCACCATTTGTTTATAGAGAATCAGCTTCTCATCTTTTATTTTGGAGTCATTATTTTTGAGCAAATTTTTATCTTTACTTTTCTTAGGTTTGGATACCGCCACAATGTGGTTTTCACCATCCGACCATTGCTCTTTTCTTTTGACTTGATGACTGTGATGCTTGATTTCTGATTCAATCTTTTGTGTTGCTAGTTCGCTGGTGGAAGAAGTAACAGGTGTTGATGCGAGATGAAATGGAGTGACTGGTTCAATAGCATTTATGTGAGGGATGTCATCTCTAGTAACAAGAGAGGTTGATCCTATAGGGTAGGCTCCAAAAGTAGCTAGATCTAGATTCGTCATAGGAGGACCAACGTAGTCCACTAAGGCAATACGGGGAACAAACTCATCAGATCCAACACAAGACTCATCAACTACGTCGGGTGGGTTACGAGAAATATGAACTACATCAACATCCATATCTATCATGGAAGAATCTTTTGGAAGAGGCTTAATATGTTGAGAAGTAGAAACACTCATGTCATTATGTGATAGATCACCTCTTTGTAGCAGTCGCTCAATGTTGTGACATTGTCTATCATATTGCAATGATTCTTTAGGAACATAGGTTCTAGACATAGAAGACTCAGCAATATCATTAGTAGGCATACATGCTTTCCCCCAAAGAAGTGAAGTAGAAGGAAGATCATCTCCCATGTGAGCCATAGTGTGTAGTGGTGACTCATCTGTATCTGTGTCTGAATTACTGAGCATGGGAGTATTTTTGGAATCTTCTCGATAGATCCACTCTTGAATAGCTTGTTCTTCTCTGTCTGCTTCTAAAGGAACGGATGGAGGAACAAAAGTATCAAAGATCACCATAGCAGAAGTGGAAGGCTTCATCGGATCAGAAGGTTTCCCATATGACCTAGGAGAAACAGGTATAGAAGCAAAGGAATCCAGTTTATATTCACCCATACCAAGGCTCATCATCTTAAATGATTTCTCAGCAGCAACTAGAGATGTACTAGGATCATTAGTAGGTTCATTGTGAGGAACAAATTTTTCAGTAGCAGCAAGAGCATTGATAGCAATAGTATGGTCTCCAGGAATCACAACCTCAGTGCCATTGTACGGAAATTTGACGCACTGATGATAAGTGGAAGGAATAGCCTGCATGTCATGGATCCAAGGATGACCCAAAAGAATGTTATATGCGAGGGGGATGTCCAATACTTGGAAGCTAATATCTTTCGTGATAGGGCCCACTCGGATAGGCAGTGTGACAAGACCTTTGGAAGATCTTTCCACTTCATCATAAGCTTTTATAGTAATCTTCTTCTTGGAATCCACAGCCAATTCTGACAAACCCAATTGTTGTATGACATTGAAAGAAACAATATTTAACCCTGCACCATTGTCTATCAGGACTCGGTGGACTCGGGTATTGTAGACTAGAACTTCAATGTGTAAAGCTAGATTATGTGGGTGAGCAATAGATATGTCATCTTTTGTAGAAAAGGAGAGAGATAGTGGAGATGAAATGTGGTTGACCATAGCCTGAAATTGATCTGGATCAATGTCTTTGGGAACACATGTTGTACGTAGGGCCTCATCAAGAATCTCTCTATGTGAAGAGGATAACCAAAGCAACTCAAGGATAGATATCTGTGCTGGTGTCTTTTGCAAATGTTGGACAAGATCATAGCTAGGGGTGGCTGAAGGAGCCACTTGTTTGGAAGGCAAAGCCTGCTTGGGATCTTGCGCAGTTTTAAGGACAATCTTGTCTTGCCCCCTAGTAACAGCATTCAGTGTCTCACTTTGGGGAGATGAACTACCACGTGTTTGCAAGACTAACTTTGGCTTACCATGATTGGCTTTATTATCATCTTGAGACCTCATCATTAGAATGCTCTCAACGGGCTCTACCATGTTAATCATAGGTGCATTAGAAGGATATGTATAATTGATCTTTGCATCATGATTCTTCTTATGTGTTTGAGAGGTTTCCCCCTTATCATGCTTAGGTAGAGGATCTTTGAAAGCTGTGTGATCAGAATTTTTAGTTAAGCCATCAGTGGAGATTGTGTCGTTCTCAATAAGATCCTGAATATCATCCTTAAGCCTAAAACAATTGTCTGTTGGATGTCCCTTGTTTCTATGATAATGGCAGTAATGATCCTCTCTCCACCAATCGGGCTTATTTATCGGATCCCAGTTACCAAGTTTATCAGGAAGCGTAAGATATCCATTGTCAACCAAAGTCTTAAGGATCACATCGTAAGGTTCTGCCAACTTGGTATAGACTCGCTTTCGAAATGACTTCTTAGGCTTATCTGCATATTGAGGTTTAGGAGCACTGTGAGCGTTGGCAGCTTCTTTTTGTTTTGCTGCATAGATAGCATTGGAAAGATTGAAAGCAGGCTCTTTAACTTTAGGAGCATCAACAACCCCATCATTAACAACATACTTTTTCTTATTCCAAGGTTTGTTCTTGTCTTTACCATTGCCTTTAGCATCTTTATTAATAACAATATCCCCTTTTCTTATAGCTACATCCTCAATTCGATATGCACTTTCAACCATGTCATTGAAAGAGGAGAACAGTTGCTTCCTTAGATCATAAAATAGCTCAAGCACAAGTGTGTTGATGAAAATGTCAATCTTTTCTCTTTCGGGTAGCTGACGAGGATATCGAGAATACAATGACCTCCAACGTTGTAAGTAAGTTGCAAATGGCTCACCTTGATATTGTCTTAGATTACCGAGATCTATCACAGTGACAGGTTGTTGGATGTTGTAAGAGTACTGCTGGGTAAATCGCTGAGCTAACTCATCAAAAGTCTTAAGAGGTGGTGTCAATTTCGCAAACCATTCCAAAGCTTGGCCTCTTAAGCTTCGAGGGAATAAGCGTAGAAGATATGTGTCTTCATGAAGAAAGTCCATACTAAGAGCATAAAAGTGACGCACATGGTCATGAGGGTCACCATTTCCATCATACTTGTCATATTTAGGAACCTCAATATCCTTAGGAAACGGGACCATGTACAGATCTTTATCAAAAGGAAGAGCACAAATTGATTCTACAAAAGAGACCTTTGGAGGCTCTCTTTCTAATGCCATTTGGGTAAGGCGTTGATTTGTCTGACGTAATTCTTCTTGAAGGACTTCCAATTCAGTTGGTACTCTTTGTTGGACAATTTGTCTGACATCATAGCCAGGAGGAAGCTTGTATCCTCTAGAAGTCATATATTGAAAATATTGATCACCATTATGCTCTAAAAGCTTATGCATCATTCGTTGGAAATCCACATCTTGTTCACATCTCATAAGATCCTCACTAGAAATCTCATCATTAGCCTCTGCCTCATGTTGAGAGGGAGGAGGTCTAGGTGGTGAAGAAGGCATAGCAAAAGTTGGCCTTGGAGGAGATCTTGGTGGCGTGTTGTTGTCATTGTTGCCATTGTTAAAAAGAGGTCTATGCTCATGATTACTAGTCTCAGGTTGTTCATGAAATGTCCCTCTATAAGCCATGCACCTAGTAGCATCCATCCTTTGTTGATTTTGTTCTTTGTCTAAGCGCGCTTGATTATCCTTACGCTCAAAGTGTTCTTGCAAGAGTTGAAACTTTTCTTGTTCAATCAAAGTGAGTGAGACACTGTCTGTGTTTTTGGGGGTCTTGAAGGTGGAAAAGAGGAAACCTCCTTTATACCACAGTGTAGCCTTAGAATTCTCAGATTGGTTAGAACTAGAACTGTTGTTGCTAATGGGTGCTTTTGAACGTCTAGTTGGAGAAGGTAACTGTGTATAATTGAACGGAGGATGACTCTCCTGCTCAAATTGAGACCGAGTTGTAACCGGCATGAAAAGAGATGTTGGTTGACTAATAGAATGAGGCAAAGTTTCTCAGATTTGAGATAAGGAAAGCTAATAAAGATCACTTGTCAAAGTAGAACAATAGAGAGATGGCTCGTCAAAAGTGCTCAAGCACTTACAGCAATCAATTGACTAAAGCCGAGCAACGAGCAAGAAGCTCAATAAGCAAGTAGCTAGAGAGGTAACCGTGATGCGACAAGTGATCAAGAGTAGCATTCATTAAACTAAAATCCAATAGTTTTAGCTCATTTGTTTCAGTCTAGAACAAATCTAAGCATGTAGGTAACAAACCAGTTTCAGATACGAACAGAAAAGGACACTCTACAGCAGGTTAAAGTGCAAGTTTAGCAACTCTGAATTGTAGCAATGACAGGACAGTAGAAATGACTCAGGATTCTTGGTTGAGGGTATGCAAGGATACTTCAATATCATATGACTCTTGACCAGTGAACATGAAAAACTCAGTTTTGAAGTGCTTTGACTAAATTTGTAGATTGAACAGTGTAATTTCTCAGTTTGACAAGTAGTAGCAATAGATAAAAGATAGGTTTGCAAATAGTATGGGATCAAACATGTCATAGAACACTTGAAACAAGGGCAAAAGCAACCTTGCCAAGACAAGCACTTGTGATATCAAAATAGAGAACCTTATGAATGCTACCGTTTGTTTGAATATTGAGAACGTTTACATTGGTATAGCACAATCGAAGACAATTCAAGCAATTACTACCTAGAAGGACAAGGCTCATTACTTAGCAACGTGGCCCACAACTTGATGCTCCCTTACCTCACACCAAGTGGTTGCCCACAAGAGATATTGGCATTGTCATGGAGGTGTCAAAAACACAACCAAAGGAGCACATATGGTGAGTATCTTGGGGTGATCCGGGTAAGTCCACTTGGATCAATCCTTGCACCAAGAAGCTAAGCGGCTAAAATAAGGTGGCCTCTATCTAATGGTTCATAGTAAGGATTTCCGTTCATAGCACCCCTCTTGCTCCTCATAAAGGACTAGGACCTCGCGGCCTCAAGAGTACCTTAAGCATTCTTGCTTAATGCTTTCCTCATGGTCACAATCCCACAAGTTACTCACATCAAGCGAAGATAAGTACTATGTCTACCAAGGTTTTGCGTCCTTGATAGCCTTGAGATTATAGTGAGTTGGAATCACTCGCCACCAAGGAAAATGATGACAAGGTTGTCCCCACTTGGGTCGTTCCTCTTGATTGCTCAAGAGCAGGCCCGCTAAAGGATCCTAAGCTAAACAAAGAGTGGATTAATTCTTGAGGTTCAAGGTTTTTGATTCACCACAAGGGTGAAGAGCATACTCCCCTATCTCAAAAACTTCTCCCAAACACACCAAACAAGATCCAATTACCCCTTTGCTTCCAAAACCTCAAGATGGGTCAAGATTTTTTGATTCACCTAAAGGTGAAGAGCATACTTCTCCTACCACCCCAAGATTCCTTTCACAAAGTATTAAGTGCCTATGAAATGAAACAACTAGTATATGCCGCACTTAATAAAGAAAGAAATTAAACAAGCACTTGATTTGGTTTTTATGCTTAGGGCAGCCCTGCAAAAACCATTAGTAGCCCTCTTTGACATGCGATTTTAGCAAATTTCAAGCAAGAAGCACCTACAACCACAACTTGTTAGACCAACAAGAGTTAGGAGAATCAAAATCCAAAATCTAACAATGATTAGTACATGAAAAAAATCAGATAATATGCAAAAATAACTGATCAAATGATAGAATCTGAAAATGAAATCATCATGGTTGGATTGGGCTCGGAAAGACCTTTCCAACGATATATCACACTTAAACTTTTGATACCATTTGCAAAATTTCAAAAAAAATGGGCACCCGTTTTCCAGAGGCACGGATTTGAAAACGCTGGAAATTTTAGAAAATTTCAAAAAGATAGCTAAGAACCTGAAACTTTCAAGATAGATAAAATAGCCTAAAAATAGCTCACTGCCAGGTTCAGACACAGTATCGCGCGATACTTCGCCCGACACCAGGCGATACTTATCAGTCCGCGCGATATTTCACCTGACACCAGGCGATACTTCGCCTGAGACCAGGCGATATACCTCAATACTACTGTGCGATTCTTCTCTAGCGCAAAGTATCACACGCGTATAGTAAGGTATATCGCACGATATACCTGAGAAGTATCGCGCGATATACCTGAGAAGTATCGCGCGATATTCTGAGATAAAAAACTAGAGAATAAAAATTACGCTAAAAACTTGCCGAAAAATTGACGAAAAATGACGAAAATGCAGAAAAAGAAGGGACAAAGCTAGTCTACTCTGCCCCACGGTGGGTGCCAAAAATGTGTGCTATAAATGTGTCACACTTCTATGAATCATTACATGCAAGGGAACTCAAGAATGAGGCCTCACAAATCGATCCATAGCTCCCTAGGCATGGAGTGCAAGGGTTTTAAGAATGCTCTCAGCTAGAGCTATTTAGCCAATAACCTTGCTAGTAAACCATGCAATGGGAGATTCAATGAAGACAAGGGCAAGAATGCCAATATCCTCAAGAATCAAGAATGAAATGCAATGCAAGCTAGTTTAAGAATGGAAATGCAAGCTAAACTATGGAAATGAAAGATGCAAGTATTACAAAGCCTCCTAGTTAAACTAGATGAATTAATCTAAAGCATAAAGGAAATCTAAGCTAAGAATGCCATGAAAATGAAGCTACTATGCAAGAAATGAAATCTAACTATGAAGCAAGAAAGCCATGATGATGCAAGAATGAAGACAAGAAGATAGAGTGTTGATGAAGATCCAAGATGAATGCCAACAATGCTCCAAATCTTCAAACCCTAGATGCAAGAATATCTCCAAAAGCTCCAAGATGACCTATAAAACCTATAGCATAACAATAGCATAAAAAGTTGGGGATCTAGAATGAAGAGAGCTCTTCTTTTATAGGAAATGAGGAGAAATGGACCATGGAGATTAAGAGGCAAAAGATTTAATCAACGGTGGAGCTTGAAAGAGGAGCAATCCATGTGCACAAGTATCCTCCAATAGGAAAATAAGAGTTGATTTTTGTGTCCATATGAGACAAAAAGTACTTTTCTCTTTTTATAAAATAAGAATAATGCTTTATTTGTGCAACTTAGGATAAGAGGAAAAGTGAGGGCTTTTTATTTATTAAAAGGGGAGGGAATTCTTTTTAAATAAATAAAAACTTAGGATAAGATGGTTAGCCCATAGAAAATAATCGAATAAATGATAGCACAAGGATTTGATCAAGAATAAGTAATTTATGATTTAGCAAAAGGGGCTAATAGTCTAGATGACCATTTTTAGGTGTATACAATATTTAACATTCATTCCTAAAAATCTCCCCCATTGGCATTGATGGCAACATAGATGAAAAACATCCAATGTTCCATGAATCCAAAAAATATATTTGAATCCTCTTCATCAATCAAATCTTGCTTCATTTTCCTATTCAGTTCTCTCCAATAGATGGTACAAATGGTTTTTCATGTACACTTCTCCCCCATTGACATCAATGACAAAAATTTTATCATTATGTCAACAACAACTCTAATGTCAAAAGACATTGTTCAGAAAATACATTCACTAGAGTCCTCATGACTCAACTCAGATACACATACTCCCCCATAGAGGAAGTACCAACATCCAATCCATAAGAAAGATAAGGCTCATATACCACTAGACGGATGCAACCAATCTGCATCACTTCTCAAAATTAGGCTGGGGCTTAACCCCAAGCATACTGTGTGTGTGAATTTTGTACCTGTTCTGTAGACACAACACTTCAGTAAAATATTAGAGGTTAGCAAAAATTGAAATCGTGCAATGAATTGAAAGCTAAACTAACCAGTCGATTTACTGTCTTCTAATAGGTGCACATATGATGTTCTCAAATTATATCGAGATCAATGACCTTGATGACACCTAAATGAAGGATTTGAATGCAAAACTGATATGAAATATGAATGCAATTAATCTTTTTTTTTTTGGATTTTCTATGCAATTATGATGAAAAAATGATATGAAACTATTCTATATGAAAACTTGATATGATATGCTAATCTAGAAATGAAATTCTAATATGATATGCTAAAATATGAATGATCTCACAAAGTTGTTTGATTTGCAAAAGAAGCTTTGATTCTTCAGACACGAATTCGCCAGCATAAGTTTGCACAATTATGAGATGATTTGAGATGAGTTGAAGCCTTAATTTATAGAAATCCAGGGCTTTGGAGGTGCATGGGAAAAAAATCCATAAATCATTCAAATAACTCAGGTTGATTTTTGAGTTATTTTTAAATAAAAGATATTTAACTCACAAAAACATGCAAAAGTAGAGTTTAACTCAAAATAGAGTTTAGATTTTAATTGATAATTGATAGTTGTCTTCTTTTCTTGATTGTGCATGTTTTAATATGAATTAATTTAATAATTAAAGTGCTTTATTTCCAACTTAACTAATTTTGAAAAATAAAACAATTGATTTATGGGTTAATCAATTATTTTTCAAACTTTTATTCTAAAATAATATCATTAAAAATTGACAACTTGCTTTAATTAATTAAATAAGAATTTAATCAATTATTCATAGGATTTTGGATTTATTATCAAAATTAAATAATACAATTTAGGAATAAATATAATTAATCTTTGATTAAATAATTAAGTGGCAGAATTAAATCTAATTAATTAAATATTGAGAATATTCAATTAATCAAACTTTAGGATAAATAAAATTTATCACCAAATAATCATTAAATTAAAGATAATTATGATAAATAGGAATATTACTAGGAATATTCCCTGATGCAGAATTTATGATAATCAATTAGGATTCGATGATGTTCAGATGTGCCTTAGGTTAGGACTTTGATGTCGATTTCATTTGATATGTCGATGTAGGAGGTTAATGAACCTATAGCCCATTTTTGGGGTATTACATTTTACCCCTCTTTGAATTGTTGTGCAAAGCGCAGTGTTTCAAAGACAGTCTGTGTTTGATAAAGATATGGAACTAATTTGAAAGATATGATGATTGAAAGATTTGAAGATATTAGGTCCTGAATGACCGAAGATAATGTTCACTATAGCAGCAATGAACCGATGATTGCGAAAAAGTGTAAAAACACCTGATTCTAAACCTTATGATTGTGAAGAAGTGAGTGACCGATTCCAGACTCGATTGTCTTAGAAGAACCACATTGGTATCACATCTGAACCCTTCAGTTATCGAAGAACCAAGGAAATAACACAATTGAATCGATAGTTGCAAAAACTGATACAATTTACAAGATTAGGAGAATACCAGATTGATATGGATCTCGATAAATTTGATATGCCCTAAGCAATGATTGATTTGCCCCAAGCGATGAGGACTTTTGATGAATCAGTAACTAGACGTGGGTGTTGTCTTGATTACTGAGGAAAGATATGACTTCAATTTGCATTACAGACTTTGAATGTTGTGCAATACCATGCCCCCTTCAGGATTAAAATTGAAATCTGACAAGAAAAGTCAGCGTGATATGGTTTAGAAGCATGTTAATTGATTGGAGAAATGGTTGTGTATGTCTGAGAATGCATTCTGCATCATTTGGAGGTCCTGGAGACCAAGTTTGACTAGGTTTGACCATAGTTGACCATAGTTGAAATTTTGATAGTTTGATGGAAGATAATCAGTTAAGTTGAATTCTGGATTTCTTGTGATGATTAAAGGTTGATTATGCAAGTAGTTAATAATATGAATGATCTCAGATTTCAATTTTGATCCCAAAAAAGGATTCTACTTGCTATTTCATTGGAGGAACCTTCATGGTAGGTTCAGCTCTTGTTAGGTTTGAAGATGCAATTTGAAGAATCATTTAAGCATTGAAGTTTATTTAATCATTGTGAGATCATGCAAGGATGAAAAATGAAAAGAGACATGCAGTATGAAATGGAACCTAAGACCTAGGACCTAGTCACTGATCATGTGTCAATTTGTTATCATCATTGAACTTTTAGGTAACCGGATAAATCAATACAATACCCACTAGCTATGAAACCATAGACATATGAATATCGATTTGTATGTGCAAGAATCAATACAACACCCACTAGTCAACAACCATGGATATATGAATATTGATTTTGTTTTCGAAATGTCGGATTAGATATAAGCACCAAGGCATAAACACCAGGATGAACTAAATATCATGTCCATTTTGATATAGAAATTTGTATAAGCATCAGAACATAAACATCGTGATGACCTAAATACACCTTATGGTACAAACACATCAAGCAGTCAAGAGATCATTCTAAATCCGATGTGAATTACCTGTAGTGACCCTTTATTGTTCACATCCTTAGGTAAGATCGTGTTTCACAATAAGAGAAAGAAATCACTCAAAAAGACAATAGTTAGATCAAACTTCCTTGAATTTTTTGGGTACCAATGGTCGAGGTACGCATGGCCATCCAATTCAAGATAGAGGCTCTTACAGTCGGACACCATTTCAATCCATAATTTCCAAAGTTGTTAGATTTTCACATACAAGAAGAAGACAAAGAAAAGATTATGCCCCCAGTCATCACTCTCTAATCTTATAAAGGACATCATCGAAGAGCTTGAAGGGACACAATATGCAAAAATCTCAATGCGAATCAGTAAGCATGAAAAAGCATAGATTGTTTTCAGTTTGATGTTTGATTGTGTTGTTGTAGATGCAAAATCTTTTCTAGAGACAAGACGGACTGACTGACTCGAATGAAGCTTCAAAGGACTCTGACTGAATATGATACGTCTAAGATACATTGGAGGCCATAGGATATGACATTGATTACCCCCAAGTTTGAACATTGATAGGATACAGACGCTTGAGCTGATTGGTGTACAAACCAACTTATTGAAAACTAAAAATACAGAAACAAACTAGGAGATATGTACAAACTAAAGTGAGACTAAAAGCTAGGAAAGACCAAGATTGCACTGATAGATGGGATGCTTTGAAACAAGTAGTGCCCATTTGCCAGGTTTTCACCATTTTGGTAGAGATTCTATTTTTGCTACCAAGGCGCCTGTTTCCAGGTTTTCACCAAGGCACTTTTTCTTTTTCTCATTTTTTTGTATTTTTCATTTTTTCAATTTTTTTAAATTTTTGATATTTTTTTTATTTTTTTTGTGAATCATCAAGGCGCCTATTGCTAGGTTTTCACCAAGATGTTCATTTTTTCAGGACTTTTTTAGATTTTTAAGATTTTTTCAGGACATTTTACCATAGACTGAATGCTTTAGGCATAGAATTTCTTCAGATGGAGAATGTTGATTGGTTCTCGGAGCTGTTCTTCTTCATTCGTTGAGAGTTGATAGGCACCAGAGCCAAAAGTAGAAGTGATAATAAAGGGACCCAGCCAGTTGGGTTCAAACTTCCCCTTATGTTCTCGATGTGATTGATTTTTAGGATTTTCTCTCAAGACTAGATCGCCAACTTGAAATTCTCTATGTCTGACTTTCTTGTTGTAGCCTCTAGACATTCTTTTCTGATACACTCTGAGATGATCATACGCTGCTTGTCTACACTCATCTAGTAGTTCAAGTTCTTGCAACCTAGACATTTTGTAGTCATCATCAGTTACTAGACCATGCATTTTGATTCTTAGTGATGGGATTCAACCTCAATAGGTAATACCGCTTCAAACCCATAAACTAAAGTGAAAGGTGTAGCCCCAGTGGGTGTTTTGATACTTGTTCTGATACTAGTTCTGATACTTGTTCTGATACTAGTTCTGATACTTGTTCTGATACTGATTCTGATACTGGTTGTGATACTTGTTCTAATACTTGGTATACTTGATAGCATCTTTTTCCATTTGCAAACTCCCAAGCAAGATCATGTCATGCAGTCTCAATGTCTAGCAAGGTGGAGAACAAGAGGGATTGGGTGGAAGAGATGGAAGACAAGAGAATGAAGGAGAATGAAGGGAAGAAATCCTCAAGGGAAAACTCCTCAAAAATACTCAAGCTAGGGAAAATTGTCATGTAAAGTGCATTTGGACAAGCAATAAAAGGCCAGCATAAGATAAATCACAAAAGTGTAATGCCAAAGAAGGACAGGATGTAGTCCAAAGGAGTAGAGATGTCAAGAGGCTTCATAGCACCATGTTTTACTCTTTCTTTTTTAGATCAAGACCAAAGGGGAAAAGGATGGTGAAAGGCTAGAATGAATGGAGGAAAATGGATATGAAGGCTAAACAGGAAGGGAATGAAATCAAGATCACTATAAAATAGCTCACAAGATAGCCAAATGTTCATGTATAGATCAACATTGTCAAGATCAAAGAGAGAAGATGGAATAGATGAAATATGTAGAAGAACTATGCATGACACCTGATTGCCAGGTTTTCATCATGGTACTTATCCAAGGTGCCACAAGGAAGTGGTTTTCACCATAAGATGAATTTATTTCTTTTTACTTTTGCTACCAAGGTGCCTGTTTCTAGGTTTTCACCAAGGCACATTTTCAATTTTTTTATTTTTTTAATTTTTGGAAGAAGGCAAGCTTTTTAGATAATGCTCCTTGAAAGGATAAACCATGATATGTCAAGGATTCAAAATGATATGCTTAAATATGTTGATATGGAAAGGGAGATGGAAGAGAAAAATGGAGGATAAGGTTTTATGTAAAGCGAGTGAGGTTGGAAGATAGGAGGAATAGGAAAATGAGGAAAAAGGATAGAAGGTAGAAGGATAATGAATGGAAAGATTATGAAAGGGTAAATGGAAAGGAAGGCAAGATCAACATCAACACACACCTTGAAGGGTGGCAAGAGGATGGAGGAAATGTGAATGAAGGAATATGGCGAATGGATAGCAGAGGTTGTGGTTTAGGCACATGGAATGGAAGAATATTTTTGGAAGGAGATGAAGTGGAAGTCTTTGGAAGCTTGAATGTCAACTTCACTTGTTGTTCAACACCAAACTCTTTCAAGAGAGACTTTGGAATCCATATAGCCTTAGGATTTTTATTTCCTTTTGATGATCTACAGAGAATATCTTCAATGATGGATTTTGGAACCCATACTCGTCTTGTATTTTTTTTCTTAGATATCTCTTTTGACTTTATGTTTCCATGTCGATTAGAGGAGACATGGTGATCTTATTTTTTTTATGGATTCTTGTATTGCTTCTTTTTCTTGTATTGAACATTCAAGTTACTTCCAAAAGACTTGGGACTTATGGAAGAAGAAGGAGGATATGACTAGTTTAGATGGGTGGGTGGATGAGAAGGATTCAAGGGTGTGCATCTATGTTGATCTTGAGGAAAGATGGGAGATGGAGGGATGTAAGGACCCAAGATGGATGGAAAATTAGGAGAGTTAGGAGGGGAAAGTGAAGGGACATAAGGACGCAAGATGGAAGGTAGACATGAAGCTCTTAGTAGTGGTGGAAGAGGTCCAAGGATGGATGTGGAAGACACAAAAGGATAATCAATAAGTTTATCATCATCTATGTGACAACCAAGGACATCAGCATCTTTAGAGTGAGCATTAGGATTTTCAATAGGATCGTAGACATCTTGAATATGAGCACTTTCTTTGATAGAATTTTTCAAAGCTTGCAAAGACTTAGGAAGAGTAGAAAGTGGAAGCGAACATGGAGTGGTAGAGTAAGAAGATGGAAGACTTTGATCTTGACAAGGATCTTTGGATAGCATAAGCTAACAATTTTTCTCTTGATTTTCAATAGGCTTAACATTGGAATTAACAACACCATTTTTACCAACCTTAATGGAAGTATCATCTTTGGAAAGCGCAAGTGTAGTAAGGTCATTTTGATTGTCAATAAGCTCAACAGTGTAAGTAGTAGCTTGATCTTTCTTAAGAGAAGACTTAAGACATAGTGGAATGCATGAGAAAGGGCATGTAGGATCAAAAGAACCATGGAGCAAATAAGAAACATCATGAAAAAGATTGGATGACATGGAGGTTTCTTGATCTTGATCTTTCTTTATGTTCTTTTATTTATCATTTTTAGACTCCTCTTGACATGGAGCTACTTCTAAGGACAAGGGATCATGTTGTAATTGTATAGAAGACTTTGGAAGAGATGGGGAAGGACTAGCTGGAGTAGGCATTATAGGATATGAAGGCTTAGGCTCTTTACATTTAGCATTATTGAAAGTATTTGTAGCCAAGTGAAGGTTAGCTTGAGTATCTTTAAGAGGTGGCCCTTGAGAATAACTATAAGAAACCGCATGAAAAGTATTAGGACCTTTGGTGGATGGACTTGTGAAAGATTTGATAAGCTTGGAAGCTTTAGGAAATGTATGGGTATCAAAGGAAGTAGGGGATGGAAGGGAACCATCACAATACAAAGGTTTAGCATTAACATGATCTTGCTTGAGAGTGCAATCTTTATTTTTAGCCTGAGAGTTCTTAGAGGAGAGATTCTTGTAGTATACACGTTTATAATCAACATGGTAAGCTTTTTCTTCCTCAATAGAAGTAGATGTATCATCTAGGTATTGTTCACAGAATTCATCAAAGTCTCTTTCAAAATCAAAATAATATGGATCACCCTCATGATCTATCCAATGTGATAGCCCATTTGTAGTAAGCAGGAACACATGATGAGGAGGATTCTTAGGAACAGAGGTGTCATAAGTATCATTATATTGTCCATCATCATAGTCATCATAGTCTCTGAAGACGGATGTGTCACTCTTCATGGAAGAGGTATCATAAGGATTGTCACATTGCTCACATTTTGTCCGAGGGCATGGTAACATGTACAAATCTTTATCAAATGGAAAAGGGCATAGAGCTTCCATGGAGAACTCTTTAGGTTCCTTTTCTTTCTCAAGTTTGTTAAGTTTGACTTGCATAGCGTGTATCTATTTCATCATAGCTATGATTAGAATTTCTTCCTCATGTGTACTAATTCTTTGAGACATGTTAGGAGTTTTAGGAATCCTTGGAATAGATTGATATAGAGTTTGTTGATTGACTCCTTGAATTGATGGAGGGGGAATGTAACCAGATTTCAATTGAAAGTTGCCAAGACTATCGTCTTCATAAAGACCGGAATCACGGAGTTGCTCAAAAGTTGGACCTATGTGAGTCAAAGGTAAAGTATGAGATATTTCCCCAGATTTCTTGTGGGAGGAAGCTCTATTTTTCACCATTAACCTTGGGTGAAGCAAAAGAATAAGATGAAGACAACTGAAGAATGAATTGAATCAAGATGATCAGATGATGCAACCTTGTCAAGGTTTGATTGATTGAAGTATAGATATGACTTAGATGAGGGATACTATGCCCTGGATGTATGGGTAGATTCCAAAAAGATAGTGGACACGATTTCACAACACTTAGCCATTTTGATGATTGATTGAAGATTGATAGTTATGACAAGGTTTTGACACAAGATGAAAAGGACTCAAATTGATTAAACAAAAGACTAGATCAGATTCAAAAGACCACTTTGGGATAATGATAGGATTCTCATTATTTGCTACTCTATTCTTGACATAGTGATTTGTTCAAAAAATTCTGGAAATAGGCTGAAAAAAGCTAAGTATCTGGTATGACAGTTGCAAAACTCGCACGATAGTTGCTAGCAGGATTTGACTTTTTGAATTTGACTGGCAAAAAGACTTGTACGACACTGGGTTCTTTACCATACGATAGATGGACAGTAATGAAATGACATTTGATAGAAACTCGTATGACTTTCTGACCTCCTGAGATGACTTTTGACTCCAGAAAAGAATTTTACTTCAGATTTTGCAAATTTTGATTTTTCAGATTCAGATTGTTTGCAAATTTTAATGTCTAGATTTGAGGATGGTAATAGATTTTTTTATTTTCAATAACCAGATAGATAAATAAGCATGCAAAATAGACAGCAAGTGATTTCAAGCATGTCTGAAAACAATGAACAAGGGCAAAAGAAACCTTGTGCATGAACATTCAAGTGACTTATTCATTCTAATCCTCAAAAGTGCTAATTGTGTATGTTCCAAAAAGTTTTGCATTAACGCACATATTCCTAAAAAATGAAAATTTGGCCTCACTAGGGTTTTTAGTAATGGTTTGACTCTGCAACTTTTATGATCCAAAGGGGTGAACTCCAATCCCGACGCACCAAGGTTTTGACACAATCCAAGAATTTAATCAATCAGGAGCTGCTAGGGAGATCTGACAACCCAACAATCAACCACGCCTATGAAGATTTCTTCCACAAGGACATTTATATAGCAGTTGTCACTACCATGGTGAAAATGGCTATTACCACTTGAGGTTTTGTCAACGTGGTTGACCCAGTTAAGGGAATGTCCACTATGGTTAACCCTCTCTAAAGGTGACTCACAAGATATACCACATGGAGACTGGTTCTAGATTCAAGGATTTGGGTTTCTGGTACTATCCAAAAAGGAAGTAGAGCATAATCCCCTAGCCTTTTCACTTTTAACCCCAAAAAAGAAGATAGATTAATCCGACACGCTAAGAGCAAGATTATCTCACAGAGATCTATGATGTCAACCCCTTAGGATCTATCAACCTCTCTGGAGAGAGAATGCCTTGATCAAAAGTTGAAGACACATGGATCTAGTGGAACGTGAGACTTCCTCAGTATCCTTCCCACCTACAAGGGATCTTTCGTTGAGAAGAGTTTCATTGGAAACCCACTCTCTCAAGATCCACAAATAGTGTTCATGGGGCCTAATTACTATGTGTAACAAAGATGTTGAAAGCAAACTATATTTGTTTTTATAGCCCAAATGAAGTCTATGATAGGAAAATAATAAAAGTCACTCAAGCTAGACACATGAGATGTTTGTTTTAAATCCAAAATCAAAGTCTTATCAGCTAAGAAGATTACCTAAATTCCTCACAATGCACTTAGTAAATTTTTACCTATTTTTAGCAATTCTTGTGCTTTTTGTCTTCTATCTTTTGTACCCACAAGATGTACCTGCACCTGCACCTGCAACCCACTATTATGAAAAACTTACCTATTCTTGTACATGAAACCCAATGTTATAAAAATCTATCAAAAAAATAAACACAACTTGTCAACCCCACATGGTAGAAAATTAGGTTAGTCAAAGATAATATGTCATTTGATAATCAAAAAATCTGTTGTCATAAAAAATCAAATTCTGACCAGTCTACACTAAATCAATAATAACTTTTGCAAATAAAAATGAAATTAATCAAAACCAATGTAAAATGAAAGCTAACTCAAATACCTTTCTAGAAATATAAATTTTAGATCTGTATCATGTCATATGTGCATGTACCAATAAAAACATCAGTCAGATTTCATAAAATCAGGTTCAAACCAATCTTCGCTAAAATGATCATAACTTTTGAAAATAAAAATGAAATTAGTCCAAACCAATGGAAGATGAAAGCTAACTCAAATAAATTTCCAGAAATATAAATTTCAGATCTGTATCATATCATATGCGCATGTACCAATAAAAATATCATTCAGATTTCATAAAATCAGGTTCAGACCAATCTTCACTAAAATCATCATAACTTTTGCAAATAAAAATGAAATTAATCCAAACCAATGGAAAATGAAAGCTAACTCAAATAAATTTCCAAAAATATAAATTTTTTTATTTTTATCATGTCATATGTGCATGTACCAATAAAAACATTAGTCGGATTTCTGGAAAAACAGCCCTGAAATTTATCACAAAACTCACAAAAATTAACCTTGTGGTCTTGGGTTCGAGAAAAATGATAGAAATTTGATAAAATAGAATGGAAAACCATTTTAGGGCCCCATGGTGGGTGCCAAAAATGTGTATGTAAATTTTTTACCTGTTCTATAGACACAACACTTCAGTAAAACATTAGAGGTTAGCAAAAATTGAAATCGTGCAATGAATTGAAAGCTAAACTAACCAAGCGATTTATTGTCTTCTAATAGGTGTGAGTATGATGTTCTTAGATTGTATTGAGATCAGTGACCTTGACGACACCTAAATGAAGGATTTGAATGCAAAACTGATATGAAATATGAATGCAATTAATCTTTTTTTTTGGATTTTCTATGCAATTATGATGAAAAAATGATATGAAACTATTCTATATGAAAACTTGATATGATATGCTAATCTAGAAATCAAATTCTAATATGATATGCTAAAATATGAATGATCTCACAAAGTTATTTGATTTGCAAAAGAAGCTTTGATTCTTCAGACACGAATTCGCCAGCATAAGTTTGCACAATTATGAGATGATTTGAGATGAGCTGAAGCCTTAATTTATAGTAATCCAGGGCTTTGGAGGTGCATGGGAAAAAAAGCCATAAATCACTCAAATAACTCAGGCTGATTTTTGAATTATTTTTAAATAAAGGATATTTAACTCACAAAAACATGCAAAAGCAGAGTTTAACTCAAAATAGAGTTTAGATTTTAATTGATAATTGATAGTTGTCTATTTTTCTTGATTTTGCATGTTTTAATATGAATTAATTTAATAATTAAAGTGATTTATTTCCAACTTAACTGATTTTGAAAAATAAAATAATTGATTTATGGGTTAATCAATTATTTTTCAAACTTTTATTCCAAAATAATATCATTAAAAATTGACAACTTGCTTTAATTAATTAAATAAGAATTTAATCAATTATTCATAGGATTTTGGATTTATTGTCAAAATTAAATAATACAATTTAGGAATAAATATAATTAATCTTTGATTAAATAATTAAGTGGCAGAATTAAATCTAATTAATTAAATATTGAGAATATTCAATTAATCAAACTTTAGGATAAATAGGATTTATCGCCAAATAATCATTAAATTAAAGATAATTATGATAAATAGGAATATTACTAGGAATATTCCCTGATGCAGAATTTATGATAATCAATTAGGATTCGATGATGTTCAGATGTGCCTTAAGTTAGGACTTTGATGTCGATTTCATTCGATATGTCGATGTAGGAGGTTAATGGACCTATAGCCCATTTTTGGGGTATTACACATACCTCTCAGATACTCAAATGTATCCTTAGGCAAAGGCTTTGTAAATATGTGTGCTACCTACTCCTTTGTGCTTATGTACTCAAGTCTGACTTCTTTCTCAGCAACTTTCTCTCTTACTACTTGATACTTAATCTCTATATGCTTTGTCTTAGAATGTAATATAGGGTTCTTAGACATACTAACTATGTTGGTGTTATCACAATGTATAACAATAGGTTCAACAAACTTTATTCCAATATCCTTCAGCATCTACTTCATCCAAATTATCTAGTTGCAATTATTTGTTGTTGCTACAGATTGTGCTTTTGTTGTGCTTTGTGAAATACAATTTTGCTTCTTCCTTAGCCAAGAAACCAATCTTCCTCCAAGGAAAAATGCTCCACCACTGGTGCTCTTTTTATCATCAACACTACCTCCTTAATCAGCATCTTTATATGTGCATAGGGTAAAATCATCATAATTTTTATACCACAATCCATAGTCCATTATGCCTCTTAAATATCTCAGTATCCTCTTTACTACTGCATATTGTGATTCTCTAGGTTTAGCTTGAAATATTGCTACAATTCCAACTAAATGTGCTATAGCAGGTCTTGTATGTGTCAAGTACTGCAATCCTCCAATCATAGATCTGTACTTCTTCTATTCAACTGTAGGAGTCTCATCTGTGCTAGATAATTTATGTCCAATTACCAAAGGTGTTCCAACTAGTTTACAGTTCTCCATTCCAAATCTCTTTAACAAATCGTTCAAGTACTTTGTTTGGCTTACAAAGATACCATCACTATTATGTGCTATCTATAATCCCAAAAAGTATTTCATTTCACCAATTATACTCATTTCAAATTCAGTTTTCATTTCATCAGCAAATTTATCACTAGCTTCATCTTCTCCTCCAAAAATAACGTCATCAACAAAAATAAATATAATTAACAAACCATTTTCAATTTCTTTTGTGTACAGGTTGCTATCAACTGTTCCTTTTGTAAATCCCAATTTTAACAAATACTTATCCAATCTTGCATACCAAGTTCTAGGTGCTTGCTTTAGTCCATATAAGGCTTTCTTCAATTTACATAACATGTCTTCTTCTTGAGTCAAAGGAAAACCTTCGGGCTACTCAATATAGACTTCTTCTTCCAATTCTCCATTCAAAAATGCTGACTTCACATCCATCTGATATACTTTGAATTTCTTAAAAGCTGCATAGGCCAAAAACATTCTTACTAATTCAATTCTTGCTACTGGTGCAAAATTTTCTTCATGGTCAATTCCTTCTTGTTGTGAGTATCCCTTACATACCAATCTTTCTTTATTTCTTACTACTTCTCATTGTTCCTTCATCTTGTTTCTGAATACCTATTTAGTTCCAATAACATTCTTATCTTTAGGTCTAGGGACCAATTCCCATGTCTTGTTCTTTTCAATCTAATCTAGCTCTTCTTTCATAGCTTTAATCTAATGTTCATCTTCACAAGCTTCACTAGTAGATTTAGGTTCAATTTGAGAAATCAAACATAATTGTTCTTGTACCTTATTTCAATTTAGAACTCCTCTATCTATGCTTTGAATAATCTTCTCAACGGGATGATTCCTTGATAAGTTCCTGATAGGTGTCATTGTCTCGGATCTCACTTCAGGTGTCAGTTCTTCAATGATTTCACTATGGCTTTCATTCAACAAGTCACTATTAGGTTCATAGAATAATTTAGTAGTTTTAGTGTTAGGTTTAGGATGAGTTCCTTCATCAGATTCATAATCAAGAATTCTTCCCTGAATTTTGAACTTTTCATCAACTTTAACATTTGTGCTCTCAACAATAGTCTTAGTTCTCTTGTTATAATATCTATAATATTTTCTCTTCAAATAATATCCAAGAAATATACCTTCATCACTTCTAGAATCAAACTTTCCAATATCATCATCTCTCTTTATATAACATTTGCTTCCAAAAAATCTAAAATATTTAACTAAGGGTGCATGTCCAAACCATAATTCATAGGGTGTCTTGTCTGTGTCTGCTCTGATTTAAACTCTGTTCATTGTATACACTATTGTGTTCACTGCTTCTCTCCAGAATATCTTTGCCAAATCATTCTCAAATAACATAGCTCTTGTTGCTTCAGTCACTGATCTATTTCCTCTTTCTACAATACCATTTTGTTCAAGTGTTCTAGGGGCTGAAAACTATCTCTTAATACCATTCACTTCACAAAAGGTGTTAAACTCTCTAGAATTAAATTATCCACCTCTATCAGATCTCAAACATTTAATTTTCATTCTAGATTCATTCTCAACTTTATTCTTAATTATCTTAAACTTATCAAATGCTTCAGACTTTTCTTTAAGAAATGCAATCCACATCATTCTTGTAAAATCATCAAGAAGAATCATAAAATACATTTCTCCATAGAATCTTCTAGTCCTTGTAGGACCGCTCAAATCTGTATGAACAATCTTCAACTTCTCTATAGATGTAAACTTCTTACTAGGAAATGAACTTCTCTTCTATTTGGCCATCACACATTCCTTACAAATCATGTTAGTAGGCTTCATAATTTTAGGCAAATCTCTTACTGCAAGTGTAGTACTTATTTTCACAATGTTATCAAAATTTCTATGACAAAATATTATGTGTCATAACCAACTATCATCAATCTTAGTAATCAAACATGTCATCTCAGTAAGATTCAACTAAAATACATTACCTCTGGTTCTAGATCCAGTTCCAATCAAATTTCCATCTTTATCTTTTATCACACAAGTTTTCTCAGTAAACCAAACTTGATATCCCTTATGAACTAATTGTCCAACACTCAAAAGATTATGTTTCAAACCATCCACAAAGTAAACATCATTAGTATTAGTCTTCCAATCAAGAGTAATAGATCTTATACCTTTAATCAAACAAGGTGCATTGTTTCCAACTCTAACAACTCCTCCATCATAATTGTTAAACTTTATGAAATTTTTCATGTCTCCAGTCATATGATGTGAACAACCACTATCTATAATCCAATCAGCTTTCTTTTCAACTTGAGAAACTAGGGCTTTTTCTTCCTTAACATCTATTTCAGAATTATCTTCTTTAATTTCTACAAATCCTATGTCATCATTATTCTCAGTATCACTTTCACTTAAAGTTCTCTCTATACTAGCTTCAAGATCTTCATCATTAGCATAATAACATTCCTTAGATCTTCTAGGCTTGAAATTATTTCTATATTTTTTAACTCTCGTAGGACATTTAGATGCAAAATGACCATATTCTTGACAAGTCCAACATTTAAAAAATTTCTCATCATCTGGTTCTCTCTTCACAAGTAAGGCAATACCTTCTTCAATCTTCCTGTCTTCTTGATTTCTAGATTTATTGCTACCAACATAATCTCCTCTCACACTGATGCTTCTTGACAAAGTAGGGCAAACACTAAGAGCACTGAATGTTGTCTCCATTCTAGGAAAATATCCTGATAACCTCAGGTTCATTTCTACTACTTCCAATCTTCCAAGAAGAGTCTCTCTTGTAAAGTTCAAAGTACAAGGTATAACTTGTTCAATCATCTGTATTGTCTACTTAAACATAGGAGTCAATGTCCTCTGAATTTTCCATATAACTTCATTTTCTATCTTTGTTCCTCCACAAGATTTTATGCATGCAATAATTTCTGACATTCTACCAATATAGCTTCTAACAAATTCATCTTCCATCATTCTTATATCTTCAAATGCACATATCCAATTATTTAATCTAACTTTCTTTGCATGTTCATCACCTTCAAAAGTAGAGTGTAAAGCTTTTCAAATTTCATGAGATGTTTTCAAACATTTTACCTAACTATACTCATTCTCTGAAAGGGCTGTCAAAAGTGCTTCTCTAGCAAGTATGTTACACATGAATAGATCTCTCTCATCACTAGAACATATTTCAAGGTTATCCTCAACAATGATATTCTTCTCATTCTTTGTAATCAACCAATAACCTAGTCCTAAACACAGTAGATGTGTCTTCATCTTTTCTTTCAAGCTGTCAAAATTCACTCCATCAAACTTAGGGCTTTCTTTCCTGAAATTTGTCATGGATCTCCTTAAGCTGCTAAACTTTTCTTTCAAGTGCTTTGATACCAATTGTTAGAAAGTAAATTCTACCTAAATAACTAAGAGGGGGGTGGGGTGAATCAGTTATTTGATAATTATAACTTTTATCAACTTCAATAGATTTTAACCATGTAAGCAATATAATTACAAACCATAAAAAGATATTCATACAAAATAACATAATGACACAAGATATGTTGACTAGGGAACCTCTTGATCAAAGAGTAAACCCCGGTGGGAATGATGCCCACAAAAGATGCACTAATATGAATATTCCTTGTGAAAGAATGGACTCTATTAGGAGTCTTATGAAATAAATTCAGTACATATGAATCCCTATTAGGAGATTTTGAATCCCTACTAAAAGATTCTAACTCTGTTAGGAGTTATGGAAGACAGAAGGATCCACTGCCCAAATAGCTTCAATGGCAAGATCACTGAACACACTGTCCAACTGATCTCTATATTATTTAACAGAATAATATCAAATCATTACTGATCTCAACAATATGTTACCTCTTCTCTGACTGTGCCAAACCGCACTCACTACTACACCAGATCTCAATTTCAAATCTTTGTACCTCGCATGTCTTCCTTCATAATTTCTCTTTCACAATCATTCACTTTATCAATTCCATTCATCTCTATTACAACAAGGAAAAACATTCCTTCCTTTATACCACACTCAAGCAATTACAAATGAGTCGGCATCTAATTACAAAATAAAATTTTCCATGCATTACATCAAAAATTACACAAAATTGTCAGCTTCCAATTAGAATAATTCTTCACTCGTGTGACCTCAAAGTTTGTGTTGTCATCCACATCACTAAAAATATGTCTTCAACTACTCTTTAACTGCGCAAAACTAGATTCCATCCCGATTAGGAGATATCATCCAATTTCCACAAATCACTACTTAGGAACACTGCCTGAATACTACTTCCACCAAAATGCTCATAACTTTCATGAATAAATGAATTACTATTTTCCCTCTTAACCATGAACATATAACATATCAAAGAGTAAATCCTCAACATCACATAGCTTGATCTGCAATATCCCACATGCACTAATCAAAACATTGTCTACTCCTCTGCTAATCTCTAGTAGATCACTGTGTTGACATTAATGAAAATCATAGTCATGAATGCAAAAAAAACTTGTTATCTCTATTGAGAATTTATTGTCACGTAGTATCAAAATCATTAGTCGATTATCTATACTACACTAGTCGGTAAATACAAGGAGACAGGGAAGTTGGTAATGCTTCACAAAATAGTCGGTTAACAATAATCACCAAAGCATCAAATAGTCTACCAAGCACGATACACACTGACACTAGTGGTCAGTATACACCGAGTCTTCTAGACAACACCGAGAAATCTAGACAAGCATTTACCAAGGGAAACAGAAATGGTCTAAGAATCAGTGAAGGCACAATTTTCAAGACAGATGGTTACAACAGACTGACACACATGTAAGAAAGATCAAGGAAGCATATAATGTATAGATACTCATTAAATGTGATGAGAATCTCAATGTAAATATTTGATCTTAACTATTTTTGTACATCGTAGATGTTAGGGTTATCAATTTTGCTTAACCTAATTTTTTCTTAAGCGGCAAAACCAGAACACTATAAATTCAGTGTGTTCATATCATTTTAGGTGGTTGAATGTTGTTGTATGCACTTGAAGCTATTGCCTACTTCAATTCTAAAGGTTATTAGACAAAACCAAGAAGAACAGATAGAACCGAGCAGAATTGTATTCAGAGAAAGTATTCAAAACTGACTAGGCAACCAAGCATCACAGAGCAGAAAATCTACACATGCAAGGTGATATATAAATAGTATTTAGATGATCTGTATCAGACAAATATAGTTTTCAACAATGTTATCATATTGGATCTAGCTCAGGAAGCATCTCTGATGGATCTAAAAGTACAATCAATGATTTATGTGAAAGGAATCAGCATCTATCTGATCAGGTAAAAGCACTTCAGATTGGACAAGAATCACAAATGGTAAGAATGGTGGAGATAATGAACAATGCAAGACAAGCTAAACAAGACCAAAACCTAGCCATTGAAGATAGAAGACTGATGACTGAACAACTACAAACTAAAGAAAGTGAAATACAAAGGCTTACCAATCATCACTTTCAAGTGTCAAATCAGGTACTGATTGAAAATCAAGAAGTAAACCGAATCAATGGTAAATTATCAAGGAATCTAGAAGATGTTGCAAGATTGAGAGAAGAAAATGAAAAATTGAGAAATGACCTGAAAAATCAACAACAGCACAATGAGATGAAAAGATTAGCTGAAGAAAGTTCCAAGAAGATTGATGATTTCCTAGATAATCAGAGAAGATTTGGAAGTAGAGCTGGTATAGGTTATACTGGTGAAGGTGAATCATCAAAACAAGAGGCCAACACCAATCAAGGTCAGAAATCCAAAATACTTCCTTGTTATCACTGTGGAAAACCTAGACACACTTCAAATGTATGCAAAAGAAAAGCTCAAGGTAAACCACCTGCTATTACTACAAGATTTAATGGTTACTGTTATTACTATGGAAAGTATGGGCATCAAGCACATGAATGTAGATCTAGACAAAAGGACAACACTAAAAAGACCACTACTGGTAAGATATGTTACACTTGTAACAGACTTGGACATATTGCAAGTGAATGCAAAGCAAAGATGAAACAAGTTTGGACTCCCAAGCAGTAAACTCAAAGGAAGCCATATCAACCAAAAAGACAAGGTAACTCTTATGTATGGGATTATAATACATGGACTATTTTTATTGCATGTCGTTGGTATGGACATATAGTTGTTAATTGTTACAGGGCACATCGGATAAGAAATTCTAGATATTGGGCAAGTACCCCAATGGCCTGTATGCACTATCACAAAGTCGGTCATGTAAGCAAAGATTGTAAAGAATGTGCACCAGATGAAGATCATGTATTCAAGAGTGGATACACCATTGCAAATATCATGAAGATGAGAAATACTATGTGGAAGAAGTCAACAATTGAGACTGCTGAATCAAGTAACACTGTCGGTGAAACCTCGTCCAATAGACTAGGTGACATCGGTAACTCCACTTAAGGTGACAAAGGTATGTACTGGACTGATATTTTTAAAAGATCATATTTTTTATATAGTTCCTCATATATGATGTATTAATACCAAATTAGCATGAATGAAGATGCATTATGGTTTATATTGCATAAGCTAACAATGTTATAAAGTCGGTAAAAGCAAGATCGAGAATGGGTTACTAGTCGGTAATCGTTATGCAAGGTTAACCGAGGAAACAATGCAAACTAACAATATCATATGTTAACCAAGTTGACAACTATTTCACACTTTGAAGTAAGGTCACACATTTATTACAAATGTTTGAGCGGGAATTTGCAAAAGTCTATAAATACTCAAGAAATCAAGTTCATTTTACATTGCGAGCATCGGAGAATGGATTTTCAGAGTGACCAAAGTTTGAGCTAAAGATTTTCAAAGAGATTCAATCCACTATCGCATTGAATTGATGACATTCTTTGATGACTCAAGTAGATTTTTTGGCTATCTATACACCTGTGCACTTATTGTTCACCGAAACCCTAGTTTATTTTGATGGCATCTACATCTACTGCTGAAAAATCACAACAAGTTGAGGAGGAAGTAGAATTGATTGTTCAGACACACTTTGTCGAGGGAAAATTTAAGCCACATCCTAGGGTTGCATCTAAAATGGATTCAATGGGTGCATTTTCAAGCATACCAAATAGGGTTTTGTTGACAGAGGATGTTAGGGCCTACATTCATTGCAAAATTGGTGAAGTTGGGAACTTTGAGACAGTTGTCGCATTTCAAAATGTTAGTGATCTTGAAGGAAAAGTTAAACTAGAATATCAAAAACTTGAAGATGTTGGACTGTTGGGCATTCAACATTTTCTGCATTCATTTACGAATGAATGGATAAGGATAGTATTGAGCAGATTCCATGATGGGAAGTTTTGTCTAGATAGACCGACCAAGGTCACGAAGAAAATGATAAGTAGGGTTACTGGTTATCCTACTTCTGACAAGGCAAAAGCATTTCACAGCTCATCAAGACCAGATGTTGAAAAGAACACCAGAGCTCAATGGGATGATAGAGCACTAAAAATTGGAAATATTAAGGATCCCGCGGTCAAGTTCACCGCACATGTGATAGGTTACAAGATATTTCAATCTAGTCGGTTGAACAATGTACCGATGAATGTTGTGGACATGGCGTATAGAATTGTGAAGAAAGATCAACAAGTTGATCTAGCTGATATCTTGCTTCATCAGCTTACAGATAACATGAAGGTAATAAGGTCCAAGAAATCGAACACTTGTAAGTTTGGGTCATTACTTGTTTGCTTATTCTCTTACATACAAAAATTCATCCCTGGTATCGGTAAAGTAGTATGGGAGCAAGACAAACTAATCACTCAGAAAATAAATGAGTTTATGGGGAAGCTCAAAGATAAGATGGACTCAGAATTCAATGCCTACTTCAAATATTTTCAGCAGCGAATGCATCAATGGAGTAGAATACTGAGAGAGTTGATAAAGAAATTTGAAGATGATATTTGTTTTGTTGTGAGCACAGATCATTGCATGATAAAGGTTGTAGAGCCCAGAACAAAGTGGCTAGCACCAATGGGATATGAAATAAGTCATGATTTCACAGTGAAATCTATAAATGCATTGCTAGCATTACCGATTGACATCACTGCCAGTAGGTTCGGCACCTACGAAGAGGCTAAATCAAGAATTGATACTGACATAGTTATCGATAAGATGTCAAAGCAAGGGAAGAAAATGAGAAAAGATTTAGAAGCCAAGTATGGTAAGGCACCTGATTCTAATGAAACACCGGTTGACATTGCAATCGAAGGTCTGCTAAAGTTAGCAGATAAACCATATGATAGTGAAGAAACTAAATCTAATGACACATCGGTTCCTTCTACCGATGATAAACAAATAGAAGAGGTATCTGTAAGAAAGGGAATGAAGAAAAGGTCTTCTACGGCTGCTGCATCACCACCAGAGGAAAGACAGGAAAAATGAAGGGCAGCTACACCAATAAGGAAGTATGAGAAAAGAAAGACAAGGGTAGCAGCTGATGCACCGAAGAAGAAGGCAAAATGAGCCCCTTCTACCGATGGCACTGAAGAGATTGAAGATGATCAGAATCAATTCAAGATTGTAAAGCATAAGGATAGTACTCTTGATGAATTGATAGTAGAAATAATAGAGAATGGGAATCTTAATGATCCAGCATTATGTAAATATAACAAAATGTCAACAGAAGATAAAATGAAGATAGAACGCTATCATTCAGATGATGATAAAATTCAAATAGGTACCAATGGAATTTGCCTGTCAATTACCAAAAGAACTAGATGACAGAATCAATGTGCAATGGGCTACTGCACTAGAAACTGAGAGAAGGAAATGAGAAAGGTCATTAGTTTGTATTGCTACAACTATGAGCTTTGGTGAAGCAAATGAATATTTGACAAAGTACCAACAAAGATTTTTACTCAAGCATCGGGCATTGCAAATATTGGATGAAAATATAGGTGACATGGATGTCGAATGTGATTCATTGTGGACATCTATTTTGAAAGCAGAAGAGCAAGCTGAACAAGAAGTGTTTCTAAACCTATCTAGGAAGAGACAAAATTCAAAAGATAAAGGCATTTACATGGATACTGGTAAGGGAAAGCAGGTACTAGACTCTGGTATATCGGTTATCGAGGTAATTGATATCACCAAGGACACCACAAAGGTGAATATATCACAGGAAGCACCGGAACAAGTTGACATACAACTGATGAATAGAACAGATGATGATGTTTTTATTCAAGACATTACAGATGGTGATCCTGATGATCAAGATGACATGGATGTAACTATAGTACCATTAAAGGATAATGAGATAGCATCACTGTTGGGCAATCTACCGACTCTAGCTGAGGCAATAGAACTTATTTCTAAGATTGCATTCGAGGAGAAGAAACAAGAAGAAAATAAGGATGCTGAAGTTACACAAGATACACAAGACACTCAGCAAACTATAGATACAAATCAGCCTACTATAGAGGCACAGTCCACAGAACCTAAGGATATAGATGAAAACAAGGATACCGATGATAACACAGAGGTGAACCCTCTAGACACAACTACCGATGCTCAACCTATGAGCACTAAAGAGAAAAAGATGGATGAAACTATGTCTACAAGGAAGGAGACTCCGAAGGATGAAGATACTGCAATAGTATTAAGGATCTCACCTCTCAGAAACAAGAAGAAGAAAAAAGGAAAAGGGATAGTTACTATTGATGAGATCATAGAAATCCCTCACTGTGGTCCAAGAACCCTTAGCCTTGAAGAATTGAGGAAATATGGGGATTTATGTCAAAGGAAGGCAGCTCAAGAGAAGCTGAAACAAACCAAAAAGAACAATGAAATACTCACTGATGTTCGAAACATTCTACAACAGGTTATTCCTGATGCAGATGTTGATGAGAACAAACCTATTATGGACCAACTGGCTACACTTACAGAACAAATCCAGAAGCCAGATATTGATTTGGAGAAAAGGATGGAAGAAAGAATTGAGAGCAAAGTATAGGATAAACTTGCTGAGAAGCTATGCCAAGAGGTGGCAATAAACAAGGTACAGTTATCAAAGGTAATATCTGACTCTCAGATAATTACAAGTTATATTTATCAGACCTTGTTGAAATTGTGTCATGCTGACTTGTTCACTTCTGAGATCAGTGAACAAATAGGAAACTTAGAGAAAGAAATTTTAGCATGCACACAAGCAGCATCAATCGAGCTCCAAACCTTATCAAAGCATATCTTAAGGATACATGAAATCAGGTGGTTGATTATTGATCTCAGACACAAAGGAGAGCAAATAATAGACCAGGTTACAGAGTTGCAGAAAGAACTCATTTTACACTTGAAGATTTTTTATCAGCATATTGACAAGGCACAAACACTTGTATCCACACCGGAACTCTCTATGTTGGATAATGTTATGGATATGCGTGCACAAGTTATTTATGAGCAACTTGCTCTTACTAAATTGGAGGAATGGGAGAACCTCTTAGATTCACTGAAGAAAACCCATCAGAACATTTTTGATAAGCTGTAAGCATACATTCTATTTTTGGCATTAATTTCAAAAAGGGGGAAAGCAAATGTATATGCCAATAGATATTCATTTTGATATATAGCTCTGTATACTTTACACACTACCGAGATTATTGTAAGGGGGAGTACTTACTGTACTTAAGAAATTTTGTATATGTATATATTGGGAGATATAAGGATTTGTGTATATACATTTTTTTGATACTAATGCCAAAGGGGGAGATTTTTATCTCTATTGAGCATTTATTGTCACTTAGTATCAAAATCAT
Source organism: Chamaecyparis obtusa (assembly GCA_027943335.1). Classification (NCBI taxonomy): domain Eukaryota; kingdom Viridiplantae; phylum Streptophyta; class Pinopsida; order Cupressales; family Cupressaceae; genus Chamaecyparis; species Chamaecyparis obtusa. The sequence goes on from BSBK01005913.1 coordinate 234,467, forward strand.
TAGTCGATTATCTATACTACACTGGTCGGTAAATACAAGGAGACAGGGAAGTTGGTAATGCTTCACAGAATAGTCAGTTAACAGTAATCACCGAAGCATCAAACAGTCTACCAAGCACAATACACACCAACACTGGTGGTTAGTATACACCGAGTCTTCTAGACAACACCGAGCAATCTAGACAAGCATTTACCAAGGGAAACAGAAACGGTCTAAGAATCAATGAAGGCACAATTTTCAAGATAGACGGTTACAACAAATTGACACACATGTAAGAAAGATCAAGGAAGCATATAATGTATAGATGCTCATTAAATATGATGAGAATCTCAATGTAAAGATTTGATCTTAACTATTTTTGTACATCGTAGATGTTAGGATTATCAATTTTGCTTAACCTAATTTTTGCTTAAGTGGCAAAACCAAAACACTATAAATTCAGTGTGTTCATATCATTTTAGGTGGTTGAATGTTGTTGTATGCACTTGAAGCTATTGCCTACTTCAAGTCTAAAGGTTATTAGATAGAACTGAGAAGAACAGACAGAACCGAGCAAAATTGTATTTAGAGAAAGTATTCAGAACTGACTAGGCAACCAAGCATCATAGAGCAGAAAATCTACACATGCAAGGTGATATATAAACAGTATTTAGATGATCTATATCAGACAAATATAGTTTTCAATCAGAGTAGATACACTTTTCTATTGCTTTCTAACAACTGTAATAGAGTTATCAAATTCTCCTAACTGAGTGGATTTAATAGTCCTATTATAAATCTCTTAACCGAGTGCATACTTAATTGTGTTGTTAAATCCTATAACTAGGTAGATCTAGCTGATCTAACATGTTACTCCTAACAGGTTAAGATCACCAGACGTGATCACAATTGTAGCCTTAACAGGCAAACACTTTTCTATCTGCAGTAGTGAAGAATTTGTGGGTGTCATCCCCACCGCACTTTTTACCTTCTTATAAGGGTTTATGCATTACCAAAATACTTGTGTTATGTGATTACATTGATGATTTTATGTTTATTTACTTTCATAAGTTATCTATGTAATTGTTTCATGCGAGTTATTTTGATCGGTAAATACAGTTTACATATTCAGTATTGAAGGGATCTAAGTAAAATTTTTAGTGGATATTGATTCACCCCTCCCCTCTTAGTATTTATCTCTCCTATTTCCAACAAAACTGCTATAGAATAGTTGCCAATACTCCCATAGGATATATTTAGCATTCATTCTTAACAATATCCTCCACAAGTTTACTGATCTTTCTCTTCCTTGTTACCTTCTCTTGTTCTTCTCTGATCTTTCCTGACTTCTCCCTATAATTTCCCCATCTGTCCTTAGTAGGGTCTACTTCTGTTGCTAGAACATGCTCTACCTACATAGTCAAGATCTCAGAACTTACTTCTAATGTAGGACAGGTAAGAAGGATCCAATTAAGGATAGTCCAAACAAGAAGCCAAACACCACAATGCGGAATAACACAGCAAGAAAATGCTTTCAACTAAATTTTCATTAACATGCCCAGTTGTAAGGCCTTTTGGGTTAGGGCCAAATATGATCAAAATTATTTCTGCAATCCCTTAGCTAGTCCAACTCTGAAACAATTAGCAACTAATGGAAACACTAAGGTAGATCTAAACTTGAGCTCACAAGCCTCCAAGAAATCTCCTTGTCTCCAAGCATGCAAACCACTAGCTCTTCTATTACAAACTATCAGATAACAATCTGATCTTCAAGATCTCGTAGGATCCAAATCTAATCTTCTTTCTACCCACTGACTTATCATAAACAACTACCCAAATACTCCTTAAATACTAATCTTCAACCACAAGTCAGCTAAAAGAAATAATTAACTCCTAAGCCAAGTCAGCTCCTATTACAAAAAAAATATTAAATGCAACAACAATCAGCTCTCAAATATCCTTACAAAGATTTAATTCTCCATGTTGGCCTCAATATCTACATAGGAGAATACAACAAAAGAAACCAACAATAAATGCACCAAGTTAGCCAACCAAATCTCCAACAACTACAATCAGTAAACCAGAACTACCAAGCACCAAAGAAATAATCAAGCACTAGTGAAACAATCGACCATGCCAAGCATCACCAAGAAACACAGGCATCACCAAGCAAGAATGTCGATCGACCACCACAGGCATCATCAAGTACAAGTTCCACCTAGCACAAGAGGTTTCACTGAGTTCCTTCAGTGACCAAGCTTCCTTCAATAACTGAGACCATCGATTAAAGCTGTAACCGAGTAACATAGAACCAAAACAACACACCTCCATGTAGATTCACCGAGTACCCTACAATGCCCCTACATCAACTTCATACCCCATAGGGTAACACCATTTCTTCCTCAGTTCCACTGCCTCAAAAAAAACACAATCAATTTCAACCATGAAACATATAGTGTCTTCATACTTCTCAACAATATCTTCAACTATCCTATACCTTTCCTTCATCTGCCTTTTTAGTATCTTGGTCCAAGAAAATAGTTCACCATCAACCCAATTCTTATCGTGTCTTCTAAAACTTTCTGAAATCTAAATTCCAATGGGTATATTGTCTTTCCATGCCCTAGGGTGCATGCTAGGGAACCTGTGAATGATATGTATATACATATGAACCAACAAGGACCCAAACCTGAATGCTTTAGTCCTATCTTTCTTTATCACCTTTACATTCTCTAGAAATTGCTGATCTAAAACTTCACAAAGGTTATATTTTTTGTTTTCCTTGACCATCCTATATGCCATCATAATAACACCAGCAGAAATAGAGTTTGATCTACTACTATAGTATAGTTTGTAGCTCCCAATATCATTTCCACCAATCTAACATCTTGTTGGAAGATGTCATTGACTATCATTTCCCTCTTATCCCATTTTGAGTAAGTTAGGGTTTCCACCTATTTCCTTAAGTTCTTTTCAGCTATAGGTTGGGCTCCTTCATTATCTAATCCAGTTATGTCATGGATCATCTATGCATATATTTTCACTAGTTGTTATCCAATCCATATGAACTGATCATGGATTCTACTAAGAATAATCTTAAACCATTCTATTTTCATGAATTTCATGAGTAGGGTTAGTTTAATGAGAGACTAGCTCTCTAGGTGCTTGAACTCCTCTACCATAGATCCATTTACTTCTATCATAGAATCTAATTCACTATAAATATTCACATATCTTATGATCTCATATTTATAGTGAATATAAGCCCTATTGTCTTCTACATGCAATACACCAACAGGGGTTTGTGAAAATGATCCTTTTGGATCATCCTCACAAGACTTAAATGGATGTCTCTTAAACTTGTACCTAGGTCTATCCACAACATCAAAGATAACTAGTGCATCCATAACTTCTCAATGAGTAAACACACTTGAATCTAGTACTTTGCTTCATGTGATCACGAAATCTCTCTGCTAGATGACTATAATGCTTCACAACTCTGCTCTCCTTATTCAATGATCAACAAACGGTGTTGAAATGATGTTCTCCAAGATCTTTTATCCTTCACAATTTAAGTAAGTGCATTAAACACTAGTAGCTAAACTTTGCATGTTGTCTAGTCAATAAAAAACTCATGAACATGGAAAATGGATCTCCAAGTGTTGCACTCTCAACCACAGACTTCATAGTGTCTATACACACCATACCTAAGATCGCATGAGCTTACTCCACACATACAAGAGCCAGATATATTCTGATATCTAGGTCAATGTCTCAAAGAATTCATCATTAAAAGACACAGTATCATCTATTGTCTCTCCCTGAACCAGTGCCTTATTAAATTCTTTCACCTTCCATATCTTTTCATCCTCTTTACTTTATGATTTATTGAAATGATTCTCAAATTCATCCATGTAATCATTAAGACTTTTACCACTGTCACCAACATTCTTCCTTATAACCTATTAAGCCATTTTTCTGTCATAGCAAAATCCTGTGAAAATGGCCCATTTCCTTGCAATGTTTCATGGTGTGCGCCCTTGGCCCTGTGTTCTTCATTGTGTCTTGCCTTGTGTTCCTCGTTTTGTCACCATGCTTTGGTCCAATTTGCACATGCTGAATTGCAAAATCCCAAGTTATCCAAGCTTTAAGGTCTATAGGAGACAAAATTTCAAAATCTGCCTAAGTGTCGAAAACCCTGTGTGTTTTCGATCCTCCACTGTTGTGAAAACTTTATGTGTTTTCGACCTCCCAGTTCCCTGTTTGCTGGCATTCCTTAAGTGTGCAAGTGTGATGGGTGGTGGGCCCAGGTTTTCAAAGTTTTTTTCTGATTGGTTGTCGCATGGACGCATGTCAGACTTTTCTGACATGCGATCATGCGACCGCTTGCCACCTATCCGCGTGGGTCCCTGTTCTTCATAGTGTTCGGCTGCCTGGTAGTTAGTTTTCTTTCAGTGACCTGGTGACTTGCGGTTTTCTCTCGGTCACTGATTCCTGGTGGTTAAGTCCTTAACATCTGGTGACTTGGTGAGCGGTTACTTTGTTGTAGTCACGCAGTCGCATAATGATGGGACCTGGTTTCCAGATATGTGTAGTGGGACTTGACATCCATATAAAATCAAGGGTTGGCGTAAAAGCTTATGAAGTGTGTCAGGTCTTTGTGATCTTGTGACGATCATGGATTTTCCCGTGTGGGCCCAGTGTGATTTCTCTGGGCTTTTTGGCAGTTGTGATAAAGTATTTTGCGGCCCGACAAATTTCCTCCTTTTCACTGGTTCGTGTAATCTTTAGCGATGCCCTAGTTTATTGGGTGATTCAGTGAACATTGGTCACATGATCGCTAAGTGATTTAGTGATGGTGTAAAGTATCTCATGAATTGGTGAAAGTCCTTCGGTCGCCAGTTCGACAGATAAGTGGGGCCAATGTTTTCGGTGACGAGGTTTTTCCCGATTGGCTAGCGGGTGACAGGGTGGCAGTCTCATGGCCTTGTCGCATGATTGCAGGGGCCACTTTTCAACTATGCGATCATGCAACCACTATTTGGTCATCACAGTTATGGAGTTAGGTAGGTCCACAGTGCCAGTGTTGTCGAGGTGTTCTTTTTTGATTGGTTGCTGACTACTGATTGAGTTGTTGACTTTCCAAAGGGGCCTACGACTCTTGTGAATTAAGTATGATCACTCGATGTGCTAGGAAGAGAAAGGGATCGACAGCCATGTTTTAAATTTTGTTGAGTGATCATTGCAGTTTGAATTTGAATTTTTGGTGTTTCCAAGTGACAGAGGGTACCATTTTTAAGGAATTCAATGCAGAAATGACCCTGTTTGGTGAGAAGTGATTGGTTTGCCATTTGCAGTGTGGTCCAGGGTTCCATGGGTGTTTGTGAGGGTGTTTTGTCACATGGGGGAGGACAGTTTTTGTTGGATCAAGGTGTTTTGATGGTCTGGTCAGACTATTTTTCATGATGAATTTGTGATCCTGGGTACAGATTTGAAGATTTTATCTTTCTTATGGATCTTTCTTGTTTCTGACAGATTAGTGGTGGTTTTCCCTTCGGCATGTTGTTTTTTGAATTTTGTTGTGGTTAGTCATTGTAACCCTAGCCCTAATCACCCATAGCTTGTTGCATTCTCTTTGAGAATTCCAAGGTGATTATTGGTATAAATGGTAGGTTGTTCGATTTTGTAAGGGTTCCTTCTTCTGCAAATTTTTTAGGAGAATTGGTTCCAAGTGAAGGGTCATTTTCCTGTAGATTTTTCTCCTTCTCTTTGCATATAGAATGTTCTATTTCCATTGCTGGTTCAAAGAATACAATGCATATTGTAACAGATTTGTGTTATGTGTGAGAAAGTTAATATACTCTTACTATTGTCAAGCTATCTCCATTTGAATTCTGAACTCATTAGTCATACATCAAGGGTGTTTGATTTTTCTATTTGCATTGCCTAAGTGTTTGCAAGTGGATTTGTCTTCACAGAGATAACTGGTTCAGGGCTAGTATTCATGTATGTATGAGCTGAAATATCAAGGATAGGTCATACTTGTCTTCCAGTGGATGCTGGTTAATGTATTGTTTGTTTATAGGTCTCTTCTAAGGGGAGGGTTAAAATCCTTTGAGTGGATAATAACATACTTAAATACACAAGTGGGTGTTAAGTTGAGGTTTGGTCATGGTGTGTGATTGATGTCAGGCATCAACACATTGAATATATTGTTTCCTTATTTTATAGTTGTCTCTTGCAGTAGGGTATTTGACTCTGTGGCCCATTGGATAAGGTACTAGTCTATGAGAGAATTAGAGTATCTCAGGGGTCCCTTCTATCCATTTAAAATCATTTCCATTTAGTCCCACCCTTTCCCTTTCTTGCTATTAGTGTAGGTCTCTGGTTATCAGACTCATTGCATGCAAGCAAGTTATTGCATCAGATTTGGTTTCATTGGGGTATAGGATACCTATAGGAGTCTGGTAACTATTCCACAATAATACATCGACAGGCCTTTCACTCATCAAGAAGAGTCATGAGTGTGCAGATGAGGCAATACCCGCCTGAGTGATGTGGAGCTCAAAGTAGAAGGAGGATGCCCTCAGTCCTCATCAATTGGCACTTTTTCCCTGTCAGACTTTGGAACGAAGACTAATCAGTTTGTCAATCATAGTGTAAACCTGGCACCATGTGGGAACAATTTTAAAAGCCAACATAACCATAGGAGGTGGTCCTCCTTGTTCTCTTGGTCCTCTTCTATTTTTCTCTCTGTTGTATCTGCAAAAATTTTCTATGTGCCCAAGGTTGTTGTATTTATAACATGTATGTGGTGTCATTCTTTCCTAATTTACTTGTAGCTTACAATATCTTGCAGTATGCCCAAAGTTATTGAATTTAAGACATGTAACCTTGGCTTTTGACTCTTCTCTAACATAATCTTTTTTATACCTTGACTGATATGGTTTTCTAGAATCTTCTTTCTTGTGTCCATACTCATAACAGTTATAACAGTAACTGGAAAAGGGTTTAGAGGTACCTTTACTTCTGCAATCTCTTTTCATGTGTCCAACTTTGTTGCATCCAAATCATCTACCTTTGAAAGGTCTGATCTATTCTTTAGGTTCTTCATGAATAGGTCTTTCTTTAGTCTTTGCTTCATTTCCTTCTTCATTGGTCTTAGAAGATTCTACTTCATTGAATCCAACTCCAGTCATGTCTCCTTTAGGTATTTGTCTTTCTCTTTGCTCATCAATTTTATCATTTCTTGTGTGCAACTTCTCAATGTGCAATTTGGATTGAGTGAGTTCTCCTTTAATGATCTGATTGTACTTCTCTGATTCCTAAAATTTATTCTTGTAGTGATCAAGTTCAGTCTTCATTTGTCCTATCTGCTCATTTTCTTCTTTTAGTGACTCTTCAACTTTTTTCCTTGCATCCTTTTTATGTTCAATCTCTTTAATCATCAGAAGATTGATTTTCTCTTTTTCTTGCTACAGCTTCTTTACTTGATCTGATGTATCATTGTTTGAATCTTCTTGGATCTTTTCCATCAGGTCTCATTTCTAATTTCTTGAAGTTTCAAGATGTTCCTTTAGTTTCTTGATGAAACCTCCTACTCTTCTCAATTTTAATTTCAACACACCATTCTCAGCCTTCTCTTTGTCCAGATCTTCAAGTGTTGCTTCAAATTTCTCTTGCAAACTTTCCAAATCCATTATGATCTCCCTTAAGCTGTTAGGCTTTCTCTCCAAGGTCCAATAGCTCTGATACCAATTATTAGGATTAGGTAATACTGAGAGGGGGGTGAATCAGTATTAGTTCACTTTAATTTAACCTCCAACCAATTATAAATAAACCAAAACAATACTGAAATGAAAATAACATGTAAGCACAACACATAACTCATGACACCATGATTTGTTCTCGAGGAAACCTTGGCCAAGGGAAAACCTCGGTGAGGATGATACCCACAACTATGTACTAAAATATTATATCCCTGTTAGGAGATCTAGCCCTGTTAGGAGCTTATTGTTACATAGTACACTTCCTTGCTAGAGAAATACAAAACACTTGGTTAAAGGTGGTGAGGATACAGCTCTTATGATTGAAATACTGTCTCAAAAGGAGTTCTCAAAAAGTGAACAATACAAGCACTTTCCTTTCTTAGATAGTTCCAGTTGTAGCTTTGTCAAACACTGATCTCACATCTTCTCTCTTCTCTTAAATTTGTATAGTCATCATCATCTCATACATTCATCCATACATATCACTTCCACAAAAACATTCTATACTTATACAAGATCTTCCATTCAGTTGGCTTGTCAAATACCATACAAAATAAAATAATAAATTATGTAAATGATAAACATAGAGTCAAAGATCTTATATTACCAAAGAGTTGGCAATATAATTTATCCATCTAACTTATCACATTACCATGTCCACTATTATTTCCTTAATCTTCGCAACTTCTCATATGCCCTGTTATACTAATTCTTTGTCTTTACATACCTTTAGATCACCGTATCTCTCTTATCTGATCACCAAAACACATGAAAATTTAACCGAAGTATATAAATATCCCAAAATACCTTCTATTAACTTTTCAAGCCATAATACATCATATACTATGATCGCTGATCAAAACTGTACACCAGTACACTGTTGTCCTGATTATGTACTTAGTCATTTTCATGACTGTGACTCTAGTATCAAAACTCTCTGCATGCGATCACTCTAGCATAAGTGTTTCCATGAATGACAACCCTCAAGTGATCCCTAGTACCCCAAAACACCATTTTCCAATAGTTAGCTCTTACGTATGCACCTATTTCTATCTCCATTCCTGATTTATTTAGGATCTTGCATTCATTATTCTTGAAAAGTATGTTGTAACCTTTGTTCATTTTCTATCCAACACTTAGAAGATTATGTTTCCAAGGTTCAACACACAACACATCATCTACACTATTCTTTTAATCTAGGAAAATAGAACCTCTACCTTTGATCATACCACAAATGCTATCTCCCCATATTACCATACCATCATCATACTTCTCAAGGATCACAAGTTTACTCTTATCGCCAGTCATATGGTAAGATCAACCATTGTCTATAACCCATTCATATTTTTTGAGAAATTATGCAACTAGGGCTTTCTCTTTAATAATACAATTAGTAGAACTTGAATGCATAGAATCTTGAAACTTGGAATCATTATACTTATTACCTTGTTTTTTCTCAGCATTGAATGAGCTGGTAGAGATAAAATCTGGAGGCTCAATATCCTAATCATTAGAATCAGTATCTCCATCTTTAGAATAAATATCCTCCTCTTTTATAGCTATGAATGTGAACTCTTCATCATTCTTATCAGACTCATCACCTGTGACTTCTTCATCATGAATAAGAGTAAATTAACATCTTTTCATAATAGTAGGTCCTTTACTTTTCCATCTCTCAGCTCTCTCTAAACATCTAAAAGAAAAGTATCCTATCTTAATACATGAAAACATTTGATGGGTAACTATCATTTTTACATACATTTAGGAACACTACTCCTTGCAATCATTTCTTCCAAATCTTCAAGCTCTCTCTCTTCTTCTTCCATTTCCTTCATCCCCTTCTCATATCTTGACACCTATTGTTGGATTACGAAGAGGGGGCTGAATCAGTAATCCTTGATTTTCTATACCTTAACAACTTTTCTCCAATTAGCTCGGTGTCAACTCAGTCAGATGCAATTTTATATTTACCGACAATAGTAAATAAACTTTAACAATCAACAATAACATTCAAATAAATAATTCAACACATATAACACCACTATTTAATGTGGAAACCCATCTTTGGGAAAAACCATTGTGGGATTGTCACCCACTAAAGAAATACTCTTCTAAAGTATGCTCAATTAAGAGCCAATCTAGTTAAAGATTACAATACACACTATTAAATGTGACCCAGTTAATGGATTTTCCTTATATCTGTTAGGATCTTCACTCTATTTGGAGTGGTCTAGTTAAAGGGCTTCAAAAACTCTTTAGAATGTTACCTTTTTCAAGGATTTTACAATAAGATTGTTAAGTCCACTCGGTTAAGAGATTTTTTTGTTACAAATGCTAATAAGCAATAGTGAATATATTGACCTATAGATTCGCAAATATCTTTGCATAATGAGATCCTTTGTATGATCTCTATCTTCACTTTAATCCTTCACTTTCCACTGGCTTCAACACTTCATCAAATTTTTTCTTTCAGACTTGGAATTCATCTTTTCCTTCTTCACTACATTAGTCGCTAACTTATCAACCTTTCAATTTTCCATCTATTTATTCATACAAATTCATGCTTTATATAGACATTGTTTTGCCTCTTAATCTCCTTTATCACATTTTCTTTTGATTAATCTCATCTATCTATTTCATTTCACAAACTTATTTAGTCAATCTGAATCTCGGTAACATGTTTTATCATCATCTTGGAACTTGAACTTTCTTGAAACTTTTTCCTTCTCTTTCTACCGGTTAGATCTATACCATAGATAATCACCTTGAATTTTCTTGATCATAGATCTATCTAACTAACTATTCCTTATCATCATGATCTTCTAGCTCATCATAGCTCAACATTAAATGTCGTTCTAATCCTTGTATTTAGTTTTTGTTCCTTTCTCAGTGTCTCACTCTGAATTTCAATTAACTTCACTCGGTGTCTTGAGTTCCTTTTCCTTTACCGAAACTTTGTTCCCTTTTACCGAATGACATTTTTTATTTTCCTGAATGATTTTTCCTTCTTGATAGCCAAAACTATTTTTCTTACCGACTTTGACTAATCTTCTTTACTGACTTGATATAATAATATGCTTGGTAGAAAAAAATTATATCAACATAACCTTACCATTGTCTGATCTTTATCAATTTCCCTATTAAGTTTTTCATCCTTACAACATCTCATTTCTTCTTCTCCTTAACTCATTCATACTTATATCATACTCTAAATGATATGGAAACACAATATAAATCAAAAATCTATTTCTTGATATCAATGACAAGATAATAACTGATCTAATCATTCAAAAAACTTGTATTCCTCTGATCTTGGTCAGTCTTCATCATCATCACCATCAGTTATAGTAATAATCTCCCTCTTTGGCATTGATGGCAACACATATTATCAATTGATAATGGTAACACTTCATTTTCATTCTTTGTCCTTTACTCCCTCTAATCTTTATCTTCATCTGTAAATATTCTTCCTCTATCAATAAATATCTTCTCCTTCAATAGATCTTCTCACTCTTTGACAAATTCTTTTATGATCTTCTCTAATCTTCTTTGCAACATCAATAATACTCCCCCTCTATAATCAATTCATTTACGCTCCCTCTTTGACAACAATGCCAAAGACACATACTCATGAAAACTTTTCTCAGATAGTAAATCATACCTCAAATGTATTGATTTCTCATTACAGACATAAACATCTTTTCACAACTTCAGGATTCACCCAAGAAGTAAACACTAGCATCAACTCACAATATAGATATTCTATAGAAAATATGAATTGATGCAACATGCACCTTTCCTTAGTGAATATTGGATAGGGGAAGAACCCCTAACTTACCTTGGAGATACTCAAAAGTATCATTCGGTAGTGGTTTCATAAATATATCAGCTATATGTTCCTTTGAATTCACATACTCTAATATCACATGCTTGTCTTGAAATTGCTCTCTCAAGTAATGATACTTGATAGAAATGTGCTTTGTCTTTGAATTCATCAATGGATTATTTGATATGTTTATAGTACTAGTATTATCATAGAAAATAGTAACTAGATGAGTAATCTCTTCTTGCATACCTTCAAATAATTTTTTGTTCCACACTATTTTTGAACAATTCATAACTACAGCAACATACTCATCTTCAGGAGTATATCCTGAAATACAACTTTGTTTCTTGCTTAACCATGTCACTAATCTTTCTCCTAAAAGGAAAGCTCTGCCACTTGTGCTTTTTTGTCATCAATGTTTCTAGCCCAATCAGCATCAATATACACCTTAAGATCAAAATATCCTCCTTTTGTGTATAGAAAACTAAAATCTTCAATCCTTTTCAGATATCTAATAATATTTTCACTACAAACATGTGTCTCCTTTAGATTGGTAGAAACTATACCAACTAAATGTGCAATATCAGGCCTACTGTGTACAACATACATTATTTTACCAATCATTGATCAATAAAATATTTCATTCACTTCGTTTGTCTCATCTTCCTTTGAAAATCTATAACCATTAGCCATCGGTGTTCCAGCCGGTTTTTATTCTTCCATATTAAATTTAGTTTGGAACTTCTTTCAACATACTTTGACTATGTTATGTAGATCCCATCTTTAACTTGTTCAATTTATAGTCCAATAAAGAATTTAATCTTTGTTATCATAGACATCTCAAATTCATTTCTCATCTCTTCAGCAAATGATTTAGACATTAACTCATTTCCTCCAAATATAATGTCATCAACAAAAATTTCAGCAATCAAAATCTTATCAGTACTATCACATTTTAGATACTAATTATTGTTGTCACTTGTCCTTTGAAATCCAATCTTGATTAAATATGAGTGTAGTCTTTCATACCATGCTCGGGGTGGTTTCTTTAAGCCATATAAAGCCTTGTGTAGTTTTCATACCATATTCTTGTTAGAATTCTCAACAAATCCTACAGATTGTTCAATGTAAACTTCTTCTTCAAGAATTACATCTAAAACTGCATACTTAACATCCATTTGATAAATTTTGAATCCTTTATAGGTGACATATGCAAGTAATATTCTTACACCTTCTAATCTAGGAACATAGGCAAATGCCTCACCATAGTCAATACCTTCTTGTGCATACCTTTGTTGATGCAGGAGCATCCTGGGTGTAAGAGCAATCTTGCATCACCCAAAAATATTTCTATTTTTGTATTCAATAAGGGCTATCTTGTGCAGAGCTGCTATTTATGGAAATTTACTATTTTTGGTAATTTTCGTATGTGCTCAGAATGATCTGATTTCTTTCTTGGAGGTTCATTTTGGTCATATAAGTCTGCCAGTAAAGTTTCATTGCCAGATCAAGTGTATATTGGAAGATATTGAAGATTTTCGGTATTGGCAGCAGGGGACAGAAACTTTGAACTCAGTTTTGAAGGCTTTAGAGGCCCCGGATGAGGTCGAATTTTGGGCTAAATGAAGCTTGCTTGATTTAGGTTTTGTAGAGCTCCTCGCGCCCTTTCCGAAATGGGGTTACAATAGTCAATCGGGTCAACTGGTGATGACTTATGGTCTTCGAAAGTTGAGCCACCTGAAATGGCGAAAAATAATTTTCTTCAAAATTTCTGTTCGGGTTTCAAAGGTTATCTTGAGCCGACTATGATGTAATGAAATGTAAAATAAAATAATTCTAAGTTTGGTCGGCCTTATTGGCTAAAATTCTGGAACCTTCCCAGGCGGTGGAAAATTGCCTATATAAGGAAGGCTGTATTATTGTCTTAGGTAGTTCAGAATAGTTCTGGGTAGTAGATCTGGGTAATAGTTCGAGGCTTTGTCCTACAGAATATTGTAAGGGAATGCCCATGTGGCTTTGCATATTGTAATTCTGAAAGTTTGTAATTCCACATTTGTGGAGATAATAAGAAGCCAATTTTCTGTTCTTGCATATTGTTGTTGTTTCTCTATTTCTGTTATGTGTTTGTGGTATTAAGGGGAGCACCCTTCATCATTTGTAGACTAATATTGCTTTGTTTCTAATCGCATCTCTATTCTCATTGATTTTATTCATGAAAATCCACTTTTTTCCAATTACATTCTTATCCCTAGGTATCGGTACTAGTGATCAAGTGTTGTTCTTTTTGATTAGATCAATTTCTTCTTTCATTGCATTAACCCAATCTTCATTTCCAAGTGCATCCTTAACTAATTTATTGGCTCAAACTCAGAAATCAAACATGTATTATCTTTCAACTTACTTCTTGTCATGACTCAAGCATTCTTGTCTCCAATAATATTTCTCGGTGAGTGGTGTCTTCTCACATATTTTTCTAAAATGGGATCAGTAGAGTGTTCATTAGTTTTTTCATCTCTCGGTGGAGGCTCTATTTTCTCCTTGGTTTGTTCTTGTTGTAGCTCAATTGCATTACCCAAAATACCTTCCTGTACATATACAAATCTCTGATAATCTTCTAGTTCCTTTTTTCTATCTTCTTCATTCCTTTCTACAAATTCATCAATCCTTACATTTGCACTTTCCACAATTTTATTTGTAGCCTTCTTCAAACATTTATATGCTTTTCTCTTTGATGAATATCCTAGGAATATACCTTCATCTCCTTTTGAATTAAACTTTACACTCCTAGCATCTTTCAGTATATAACACCTACTTCCAAAAAAATTTAAAGTAACTAACATTCGGTGTATGCCCATACCAAAGTTCATAAGGGGTCTTGTTGGTACCTTTCTTCAATTGTACTCACTTGAGTGTGTAGAAAATAGTACTAATGGATTCTCTCTAGAATATTTGTGCAAGGTGTCATTAGCAATCAAAAGGGCATCCTAACTCAAGGCTTCTACAAAAACTTGGGTGTTGGGTCTAACAATAGGGTAGAAGCAATTGCTGCTTGGAAGGGCATTAAATACTTGAAAGAATTAAACAATGATAACATCATCATTGAAGGAGATTCTAAGCTAATAATGAATTACTTAAAAGGGAATGATGGTTTTCCATGGGACTTGTTGAGTATTTTACAATATTTTAAAAGAACTATTACCACCTTTAGACATTTTGAGATCCATCACACCTTGAGAGAAGGAAAATGTGCAACAAACATTATGGATAATTTGGGCCTTAACCATCAGGATTGATGCTACATGAAGTTTGAATAGTACCCCAAAGATCGTAAGGAAGTTCTTGCCAATGAAAGGAATGATAGAAGGATAAGTTATGTTAATGATGAGATTATAATATAAATTTAACTTTGGTATGTTTTTGGTTTTGTGATGGCTCTCAGAACAAAGTATAATGCAGTATAAAGATGGTAAACAAATCAAATATTTTAATCCCATGAAGAACTATTACACTTGGAATTATAAGGGTCAAAGGGAAAGGATTATGAATGGTATGAACAATTAAAGGAGGAACTACACTTTTGAAAACAACAAGAGAAAAGGCTTCATTTTAACATCTTATTTTTACAATAAGTTCTTATGTAACATTAATTTCCTAATGAAAGGTATGATAAATGATACCAAGGATAGGAAAAGTAATCCTCATTTGAATTATATTAAAATAAGGGGTTTATTGCTATATTCCCTATACTTAAGAATAACCCTAAAGGTTTATTATATCCCAGTTATTTTAATTACACCCACTTGAGCGATGAAGCTTACTGGATGCCAACTTGGCAATTTAGGCTAAATATTTGCAATGATCTAAATAATAATTACATCATTAATGATAATGTGAAATGATTTGTATTCCATCACTTCACCAAAGATTGACATAAAGGGAGCTATCTTGTCAAAATTCCAAAATGTCATTCCAAGATCTTTCATAAAAATCATATATGCAATGTCATAATCGCGAGGTATAATATCAAGGCTCTCCATTATTTCCAAAGACAAAAGTGTTTGATGTTTGAGAAAATTCACTATCAATGTGTTAATGAGAAGAAATAGGTTTTTTTTTTTAATTGAGTTTTGCAAGGGTGGGCCTCTTATGTCCATTGGTCAATAGTTGAATATCTACAAGGTTAAAAGCATGGGGGGCCCTTTGAAGTGCTTGAAGTTGAGAGATTGTAGGGATCTATTAGATAACAATGAGCTCTGGGATATTTTTAGTAGAGGCTATTTTACACCTTATTTACATGCTATGAAGGGTTATAACATTGCTCTATCCATGAAGTTTTGTAATTCTTGATAGCAAAGAAACCTATCCATTGGAAGCATCAAATTATGTGTGACCCCTGACCTGATAGTGGAAGCTACTAACATAAAATATGAAGGTGACATAGTTAAAAGGAAGAGCTCTGGTGTCTATAAACTCTACATGAAGGAGTTTTTCAAGAAAGGGTAGAAATTGGTAGTTGCAAAAAATGAAAATGGGTATTATAGGTTCTCTCTACCCCCTCTGTATGCTCTAGTTTTCTTCTTTTTTTATGAAATACTTTACCCTAAAAGGTTGATATACCACCATCCATGGGTATCACTTCCCTATCTTGAATTATTTGAGAAATGGTCATGGGATTAATATGCCCTTCTTTTTATATTACTCCCTTGCCAGTAGCATTTCCAAAAGTGTCTCCCCTCCACTCAACCATGGCTTAATTTATTCCCTTTATCAATATGAATTTGATAAATCCTTGTTTAGGAGCTCCCTTCTATCATATCCTGATGCAAGGGCATCCAAGGTTAAGGTAGGGCATTATGTGTCCTCAGTGAAACTGCATGGAGTGTTTATATTTTGGTCGGTGTTACTTGGTTGCATCCTTGACTGATGGTCTTGATCATTGAAGGAAGCTCGGTCACTAAAGGAACTCAGTAGTCTCTGGCACTCGGTGAAAGTGTTACTCAGTCATGCTTGCAATGCTCGATCGACACTAGTGCTCGGTGATGCCTAACTTGCTCAATTAATTCACTGTTACTTGGTAGTTCTGGTTTACTGACTGGAGTTCTGTGTGATTTGTTGAGCCAACTTGGTGCATTTATTTTTGGTAACTATTGTTATAGGCCGACATGCTAAATTAAATGTTTGTATACATTTGTAAGCTGACTTGTATGGCATTTAATTATTTATTTGGGAGAGTTAAGGGTTTCATCTTGCCGACTTGTGGCTGATGATTAGTATTTAAGGAGTGCTTGGGTAGATGTTTAGAGAGACAACTTAACAGATCTAGGATGTCAGATGCGAAGCTTGAGAGCTGAAGTTGGCAAAGTTGTCGAAAAGTTCTTAATGATCTTGCAAATCAAATTGATATATGATAGTTGTTTGTAGTAGAGCTAGGGGTTGCATACTTGGGAACAAGGAGATTTCTTGGAGGCTTGGGAGCTCAAGTTTATATCTGCCTTAGGGTTTCCATCAGCTTCTAATTATCTTCAAAGCTGAACTAGCTAAGATTGTATTGGATCTTGTCAAATCTTGTAGAATTGTTTTCTGATTGTAATTGGCCCTAACCCGGAAGGCCTTACAGTCGGGCATGTTAATGAAAATCAGTGTTAAACAATTACTTGGTGTTTCATTATTGAGTAATCCATTGTGTAATTCTATTGGCTACAAGGTTTGGACTGTCCTTAATTGGATCCACCATCCTTGACTGCATCAGGTGGTATCAGAGCAAGAGTTTGATCTTGTTGAAGTAGAAGACCTTGACCTAGCAAGGCTGATCTTGTGAAGTTGATCTTGTTGGTGAAAAGATTGTGCGCAATCTAGATTGCAGATCCAAAGCACTGAACTTGTAGAATTGTGCCCTAGTTGTTTGCAAGATTGCAGGTTGAGATCTGACTTGTTTATAACTTGGAAATTATCACAAGGTGGTCGGTGAGGGTTTGTTGCAAAGGGCTTCTCTTATCTTTAAGGATGCCTCCAAGAAGATTGGACCCTAGAGTTATTTTTGATCTTTGTGATACTGTTGAATCCCAGATCACAAAGAAAGTGAAATCATATTTCAGATCTGAGATGGAATTGATGAAGAATGACATGGTCATCGAGATCA
Source organism: Chamaecyparis obtusa (assembly GCA_027943335.1). Taxonomy (NCBI): domain Eukaryota; kingdom Viridiplantae; phylum Streptophyta; class Pinopsida; order Cupressales; family Cupressaceae; genus Chamaecyparis; species Chamaecyparis obtusa. The sequence goes on from BSBK01005913.1 coordinate 252,180, forward strand.
TGAGAACTATTGTTGGTATACCTCAGAATGTTGGTACTGGGGATGGCTATGAAGAATTTATTGAAGAATTTGAAACTACTAGATCTAGTGGTGATGACTGGAGGAACAGATCTGGTGAAGATAGAACTGTTGGGTTACCTAGATCTACTACTTGGTTTAGTAATTACTGAATGGAAGTTTCTACTTTCTTTGGTACTTTGAAGCCTGATAATTTGATTGATTGGATTGGTGAACTTGAAGATTTATTTGAGCTGGAAGAAATTGAAGATCCTCTTCGGGTGAGATTAGCACAAACAAATTTGAAAGGACATGCTACTCTTTGGTGGAAGGAACTACAAAGAGACCGAGAAGATGAAGGTAAAACAAAGATCAATCGGTGGAGGTTGATGGTGACTAAGTTGAAAGCTAAGCTCATACCAGCTGACTATGAGATTGACTTGTTTAAGAAGTTGCAAAATCTGTAACAGAAGGATTTGTCTATTGAAGATTATACCGAGGAGTTCTACAAACTTACTATTCGATCTGGACACTGAGAGCTTGGTAAGGAAAAGGTAGCTTGGTATGTGAATGGTCTAAGATTTAATATTCAAGATGAGCTTGGTATGCTAAAGATTGATTCTATTGAAGATGCTTATCAGTATGCTCTAAAGGTAGAAGATGAGTTGAAGAGGAAACAACCCAGTAACTCCCAAGGGAAGGAAAAGATTGATCACTCGGTGAAGGATAAATCGACTGATGCAGAAGATGAACAGAAACTTGTGGAACTAAAGAAGAAGATAGGTAGAGTTATCTTTAAGGGTACTTGCTATAACTGTGGAGAGGAAGGACACCATTATTTTGAGTGTACATAGAAGAAGGTTGACCAAAGAACTACTCTAATGAATGAGAACATTCAGAATGAACCTGAATCAGAGAACTTGTTGCTTCGGCGAACATTGCTAGGTACAAAGGATGAACCTTGTCAAAGGAGTAACTTGTTTAGGACCCAATGCAAGTCTGAAGGTAAACTCTATGATGTTATTGTTGATAGTGGTACTACTGATAACCTTGTTGCTGAGGACATGGTTTAGAAACTTGGTTTGAATAGAATGAAGCATCCTTGTCCTTATAGGCTTGGCTAGTTACAAGATGTTCATGCTTTGGAAGTTAGAGAAAATGCTTCATTGATGTTCAAATTGGCCAGTACAAGGATCTTGTGCTTTGTGACATTGTGAAGATGAATAGTTGTGATATATTGCTCAATAGACCTTGGCAATATGTTTGCAGAGCTATTTATGACTATGTCTGAAATGTGTTTACTATTGAGAAGGATGATAGGAAGTTTTCACTGATGTCTTTGATGGATACAACGCTCGGTAGGAGAAGCTTGAGTATTGGTAACCGAGTGGAGATTATGGATCTAGATAAAATGAATGATCAGTATGGAGAACCGACCTATACATTGTCAAGGAAAGACTTGAAGAGACAGAGGAAACTGAAGTGGAAGAATTTGCAAGCAGAAAAGGTGGAGGACTTGTATGTGAAGAACCAGTTCGGGATTTATGTGCTAAATCCTGGAAGATGTTCTTCTCACATATGAACATCTTTTGGAACCTGGGTTGTCTGATGTAGGGGCATCCAAGGTTAAGGTAGGGCATTATGTGTCCTCGGTGAAACTACATGGAGTGTTTGTATTTTGGCTAGTGTTACTCGGTTGCAGCCTTGACCGATGGTCTCGGTCATTGAAGGAAGCTCGATCACTCAAGGAACTCGGTAGTCTCTGGCAGTCGGTGAAAGTGTTACTCGGTCATGCCTACGGTGCTCGGTTGACACTAGTGCCTCTAATACCCAAAGTTAGATTGATGATTTGCAAAAATGAATTTCTTCTCTCAAAGGTTTGTTTGCTATGTCTCTGTGCATAATAAAGATCAATTCAATAATACTATTTTCCCTCTCTGTAAGGTGGTTGATGGGATTATGAAGAAGTCTCTATTTGGAGTTGTTGTTAGGAGGAACGAGTTGAAGAAAGTGGTGAAGAAGAGGAAACAAAGATAGATAAGTGAGGAGGAACAACATGACGAGAACAATGAAGATTGAAAAAGCCTTCTAAAGAGTCTTTCTAAAGATTGGGATAGAATTTCTTGGGCTAATGAAAGTTAGCTCTAGTATTCTTTTTTACTTTCTAAATTATAATGTTCTATTTAGGTTATCTGATAGTATTAAACTTAAACTTCTTTTTTTATTGCAATATATTTATTGCTTACTAAACTATTAGAACATTTCAAAGTGACATTTTGGTAGTATCTATAGCGAAAAGATAAACATTAACTCTTTTAGATGTCAGATGATGATAAACTATGACAATATTTAGGTTAGTAGAAGTAGTGTTAGGAAATCTTTGAAAGTGACTCTTGGTTTTTGATTAATTTTGTGGGTGAGGGTTTGTAGCTTTCTCTCGACTGTAATGGTCCTAGGTAGGGATTCTAGTGTTGTTTCTTTCTTCTACTATGAGATTAGGGCCCTCTCCCTACTGATTTAATCAAAAACATTAAAAACATTTTTAAAAAATGTACAAATGTAACCACTTGTATTCTCTAAAAATTAGAATAACTACAAATTATTTTAGCTCCTCACATAAATCATTTTAAGTTTCCTTCCAATCAAAAGATGTAATAATGAAAATCATGATTGTTACCACTTAATTAAACTACATTTCTTATTTTTAGGAGAACAACTCACCAATAATTGTTCATCTTAGAATGTAAGTGTTAATGATGGTCAATTTTTTTAAGAGAACTTGATGCTAATCATAGACAACACTAGTCAGTCCTTATATCTTAAAACATTGACTTTTTAACCCATTTTAATTAATGTTAACATCCCAGAAAAATGAAGGTAAGCAATTATTTAAAATACATAGGATTCATGTCTAAACATTATATGTACTTCATAAATTAAAATTAGTTTAAGAAAAATGGTGTCAATGCCAAATAGATAAAATATATACAGTCATTTCTACTAACAATCATATTTCAAGTTACTTTGTAGTACATTTAATAATGCCAAGCATAATGGTTGAAATGACTTATTCTAGCCAAAAATTCCTATAAATGTCTTATCAATCACAAAATTTATGTGATTCTCTTCATGTGGCATACACGTGTGCAACTTACTCTTCTATTTGTTCTTCCATGACTACTTTTGGATCTCTTATGAAATCGTCATAAAAATCTATTCACAAACCCACAAAAATAAAAATCAATCCAGTACTAGAATATTAATCTCTATATTATTTATTTATATATGAAAAATGAATAAAAATATTTAATATATTTTCTTTCATAAATGAAGTTTATATTAAAGAACTCAATATTATGATCTAAAACTAAAATAAATCAACAACAAACTTATACAATTTTCTAGTTTTTTATCATACAAAACTTAAATTTACAAAAGAACTTACTTTATAGTAGTGGAATGATTTTTCTACCTTTATTTCTTACCTTGCTAAGTAATTGTCTCAAAGAAATTGGTGAACTATAATTCCCATGGGATAATATGCATCCATATACAAATTGTAGTAGTCATAAAAAATTTATTTCAAGAATTAAAATGTGTATAATGATTACTCATTAGAAGATAACATTTGAAAACAAAAATCCATGCATATTAGATTCATTTGATAAGATGATTGTGAAAAATCATTTAATATTGATAAATCAATTCATATTCTCTACACATTTTTAATTTATTCCTAACATTTTTTTAAAAAAAGTTTTCCATTAAATATTAAAAGTAGTCGTAATATTCATTGTGAAAATTCCAACTATATAAATTGAAAATGACAAAGTGACATACATATAACAAGCAAGTATTAGAATGCCACAAATGTCCTTGTCAAATACAAGGGTATAGGGGGGAGTATTTGAAATGTTGAAGCAAACATATAGAAAATGGTGGACAGAAACAAATCTATACTGATAAACCACGTAGAATACTAAGAAAGCCTAAAGGCTAAGCATCAAGAAGATTGAACTTGATGCCAGAGCAATTCTATGCCAAATAATTATGTTGTTTTTATCCTATCAAGTTTATAATGAGAATAGATCTAAATGAAAATATTTTAACATGAAACATCTACTCTAAGATAAACAATAATGAGCGACAATAAATAGGTCCGATAATAAGTTAGACTATAAAATGCAATAATGAAACAAATACTATAAATTTTATAAAATATACCCCTTATTATTTAATAATTTACTAAATATTGAAAAAAATACTATATGATACGTGTAGGGTACATGCAAGATCTTAAAATTATTAGCATGACTTAATTAATACAGAAAATTAGAGGTAGTTGTCAACTATAAGATGATTGATGCATATATTATAAAGAGAATGTTATACTTGCTATACATATAATCAAGTCTTTTTTCGTTAATGTGTATATTATATAATTTTATGTACATCATTGTACTTGATAGATGTAACTCAATTTATCAAAGAGTCAATGTTGAAGAAACCAAAAATAGTTTTATCAAAGAGTCAATTGAAAACATACTAAAAAGAGAGTGTTATACTTGCAATACATCTAATTGAGTCTTTTTGTTGTTAATGTGTCTATTATATAATTTTATGTACATCATTGTACTTGATGGATGTAACTTAATTTATCAAAGATTCAATTAAGTCTTCAATCATTATCTTATTTATCAAAGAGTCAATGTTGAATAAGCCTTGAAATTATTAGAAAAATAAATTTGAAGTTTCAAATTGACACACTAACATGATATAACAAAGAGAAGTTGCCAACTAGACTATAAATACTTTAAAATCAAGTGGCACTAACAAATTTTTGGAAATACAACTTAAATAGTTACAATTATTTGAAGGAAAAGAGTTTAATTTCACTCTTCCTTTTAGAAAAAGGACTCCATGTCCTACAAAACCATACTGTGTAAATGGCTACAATTAGCTAAATATCCTTCTTTTAGAATAAGGTTTTGTTTCTTGCAAAACCATATTATGTCACAATTCAATGTTTTTTTTATAAGTGGCAATGTTGCAACATGTTGTAGCTCCTACTAGTTCTACCTTGTATTTGAGAAAATTAAGAGAATATAAAATCATAAGAATAAATAAATGGGAGTAAAATCAAGTCTAAGAAATTATTATAAGATTAAGAATGGAATATTGTAAATAGTTTACTCACTATTGTAATTATATAAAGCGAGAGAGGGTTGAAACCCTAATAGAGCATCCAAGAGGCAGAAGAGAAGGGGTCTCATGAGAAGTGAGGATGACCAAAAATAGACCAACAAAAACCTATAATAGAACCAAGAGATGAGAGAAACAAAAGAAAATGGAAGGAAAAAAAATTGCCTCCAAAGAAACCACCAGCTAGAGGGTGGGGATCTTAACAAACTTCCAATATTGATATAACTAGTTAATAAATATAGAAAATAACCCTTTTACTCTTTACCTTGGGTAGGGGAAATATCTCTAGAAGCCTACAAGGCTAAAAAAATGAAAACTCTCTTCTTTTATTTTTCGCATGTCAATTTTCTATTTCCTTTTGGTGAATCTGTAGAGAGTGAGAAGTCTTGGTCACCATATCCTTGCTATAGTCAATCACTTCCTTCAAATTTATTTTTAGATCAACTTCATTACTTTTGATCGTAAATATGGAATACATCATTTTTTTCCTTTTTCTCCTCCAAGGTCACCAAAGCTCTAAGCTCCTTGACCTGGATCTCTATATTTTCCCAATTCTTAAGCCTAAGGGAAAAGATCATCTACTACTAACCAAACCCTCTCATCACGAACCACCAAAAACCAATATTTAGCCCTCATGTTTTCCTTCACCAAATCATCAAGCCTATTTATTTTCTTCTTATAAATATCTAGTTTGGCTAGAATCCAATAGATAATCTTGTTCTTCTTGTTATTAGCCACACACAAATTATTAAATTCTTCCACTATTTCAAGTAGCCCAATCATTGAGAAGACAAAAGGGTAGTAAAGATGGAAGGTAGGGGTAGTAGGGGAAGGATTGTGAGTCATGTTTTGAAAATTAGAAAGGTAATTATGATAGGTCCATTCCAACCCAATCATCTAGGAGGAAGAAAATCCATTGGAACATCGAGGATCTTAGGAATTTTTTGTAAGAGATGTTCCTTATACAATAAACCTAGTAGCGGTTGCTATAGTGTCCATTGAAACTATGAAAGACACTCTTGAGATGGAAACATAACCCTTGTCTCAATAATTGACAAATTTCTTAGAGATCTTTGGGTCAAAGCCCTGCGCACCCTTAATATTTCTTGACTGGTTTTCTTTGACCAAAACAGGCCAAAGAGCCCTATCATTCTTGATATTTTTTACCTCTTAGGTTTTTTTTTGGACTAGATACCTCCCCATAGAAGGATAAATAGAGAAATTTTTGGTACGAGAAGAGTTGAAAGAGAAAATGAGGTAGAGATCTAGAAAAGGAAAAATATTCAATCTGGAAAGATAGGTGAATCTCTTTCCATAATAAAAGGATTTTTCAACAAAGGAGAATTGTGGAAAACAATGATTTTCACTAATTACACCATTTGAAGGGATTTCTAAAATCAAGAGTCTAGAACCCTTTCAACTTCTTAATAAAGGTAAAGAGTAAGAATAATGATAGATATGATGACATTGGGATGTAGATATGATGATGAGAACGATATGATGGTGTACTAAGGATAGCTAGCTAATGGTTGTAAGGGGTAAATGAGCTATGTAGGTAGAAAATGATTTATTACATTATCAACAAGGTAGATGTTACCTTGTAGAAAATTATGTCTTGTTTACGAAGGAGGATTTTATAGGAAAAATAACTAAATTTGCAACTCCACTTCTACAAGAATCTATATTTGTAATTACCATGTTGTGTAATCATATAGGAAGTTGCACATTTACATGATAATTATGAAGAGGGTAGATCTTATCTCATAAAAAATCATGCCTTATGTACTAAGGACTATTTGTTGTAGAAAATAATAAATTATATTTAGGTAGAAAAAATGTTAAATTTAATATCTCTAACTTTGTTATCTTTTCCCACTCCATCTTGTAGTTTTTTAATAGTTTTATTTGTAAATGCCCTATTTCTCAAGTGACGAAAGATTATTTATAGAATAATTTTAGATTTAGCAACTATATCTAGTAGCCTTTTCATATTTATATCTCATAGGAACCTACATATTTGTACAATAGTTATTCAAATGGACCATATCTTACCTCATACAAACTCATGCCTTGTGTACTAAGGAGGAGTTATCATAAAATTTACATATTTGCAACACAATTATGCAAAGGGTAGATTTTATCATATACTAAGGTGGAGAACTATCATAAACACGATTATGAAGAGTGCAAATTTTTGAAAGTGTTTTGACATCATGATCAAGATTGTCTTTTCTAGATGATCAACCCTGATTGATCAAAATATAGTCTTGTGCCTTTGATTGTGAGATAAATATCTTCTTAGATAGAGTTTCAAAACTTTAATATTGTCTCTTGGTGCTAGAAAGTTCTTGTTCCATTTTAAACTTAATAATTGTTATTTTAAAATACATATTCTACAAACCTTCATCTAACTGGTGCACTTTATACATTAAAGAGCACGTCAAATATAAATTCTAATTGATGCTAAGACTAAATATATGTTCTCTTTGTTGAAAATTTTCTCTATGTAAAGAAATTATTTTCTTACCTTATGACACTGTCATAATATCTTAAAAATTAAATAATAAATTATTCAAAATAAATTAAAATAAATTGATTTTTTTATAATAACTTATAGCCACCTTACAACTCACTTTATAACTCTAATTTTTTTATAAAAAAATTCTAACCTAAAAAATGTATTAAATTACAATACTAACTTTATAAAATGAAAGATTATAAACTACTTCAAATGTTGTCAAATCTATGGCTCTTTCCATATCTACTCCTCGGCTTTCCAACATGGTTTATTTGTTGAGTTGCACTACAAAATATTCTTTTTTGTTTCAATCCTATTTGCTCATTGATTGTATTTCCTTGTACCACCTTTTTGTTTTATGCTACCTTTCAACCATCTCGTATTTATGGGTCCCTTTAAGGAGTAGTTTTTGTTATTGCTATCAGGATTCAATTGTGTAGTTTTTGAATCAAACTTATTAACTCATGTTTCATGAGTAGTGGTTCACTAGAACCCATCTCTCATGAGAATAAATCAAAAACTTAGTACTCACTGCATCTAGGTGATGGTCACAGAGTTGAAGCACCAAGACTTCTCAAGAGGTCACCCATCTCAATACTACTCTAGCCCTAGCGCGCTTGACCACGAAGTTTCCTCCAACATCAAGCCCACTTCATGGTTAAATGCGCTTGAGATGGAGTAGTACTAGGGATGAGTGACATCTTGGTGAGTGAACAAGTTTGACTAAAAAACTACACAATTGAATCCTGAGAGATATATCAGAGATATATCACAGATTTATGTTGATTTGTCACCTTTATAAAACACCTACGTGTATTTGTAGGATATGTACTTTATAAAGACTCTTTCTCAAATTTCCTTTTGGTCATGATGACATGCTTCAAAATGCCACCCCCTTATTTTTTTGTCGTTTTCTTTTTCTTCCTCCATGTGGCGGTCTCTTGGTTCCTTGCAATCGGTCGTTGCCTCTTCTTACATGGGTTGAATGGGTTCTTACATATATTAACAAAGACCCATTTTAACTGATAATAAAGGGATTTACGCAGCATTGCCGTCATGACGTTGAATCTCTCCTTCAGAACTTACCCTATATAATGTTGAATCATGATTTGCAATTCAATCACATTCAATTCTCAAGTGTTCTATCAATTGATATCCTCTTACTGGGAAAAATGGCAGGCTATTTGCGCTTGAGCTTAATTTTTCTGTGCGTGTTCATATGTTGCTGCAGCGACCGTGTGATGGGAGGAGATCCCGATTCCTTGCAAGATTTCTGTGTTGCAGACAAGCAAAGCCAAGGTAAACTCTGATGCATTGAAGTTGTGACTCTTTTTAATTTCTTTTGTGTACGTGTAAGAGTACTAATCAAGCGCGAATATGAAATCCATATGAACAGTTTTGGTGAACGGGTTCTCTTGCAAGGATTCCAAAATGGTTTCAGCAGAGGACTTCTTCTTTGGAGGGCTGGCACGAGCAGGGAATACAAGCAATGCTGTGGGCTCTAACGTAACTGCAGCCAATGTTAACCAGATTCTGGGGCTGAACACTCTTGGGATATCTTTGGTCCGCATAGACTACGCCGCGGATGGAATTAATCCTCCTCACACCCATCCAAGGGCCACAGAAATCTTGATTTTACTTAAAGGACAGCTTCGGGTGGGATTCATCGATACAACAAACAAGTTTTATAGCAAGGTGTTGAAGAAAGGAGAAGTGTTTGTGTTTCCCGAGGGGTTGCTTCATTTCCAGCAGAATGTGGGACAAAGAAATGCAGTGGCCATCGCTGCGCTGAGCAGCCAAAATCCAGGAGTTCAGACTACTGCCAATTCTCTCTTCGCAGCGAACCCTCCCATCCCAGATGGTGTATTGGCCAAGGCCTTCCGCAGCGATAAGTCACTTGTCGATTTCGTTCAGGGAAAGTTCATGTGATAGCTTCCTATTCGTATTCGTTATTTATCATTCCTCATTTTTTAATAAATGGAAGAACTGGCCAGGTAGGCTAATGAAATTAGAATGATGATTATTATTTTTGTTGTGTGTGGCTCAATCTTTGCTAGAAACTAGTATCTAGTAGCCGTTGCACACTTTGTTCTAACTAGAATATTCGAAGGGGGTTAATCCCTTACTCATTTATTCAGTGACAATAACTCTTCTATTTTTTCTCTCCTCCTTCAACATTCTTTCTACAGAAAAAATACACAATGAACAATACATTGGAGCACATTTACACTACCTTCTACTCTCCTTTAAATTTATGGAGGATAGCGAATTCTATTCGATGTCACGTAACACTCCCACGTCTTCACTGCGAAACTTTAGTCTATGAGACTATATTTGATAAAAATGTAGCGTGAAGTCCTAGCTGAAGGTTTGCCCAATCATATGGCAAATAAATTCACAGTGGAGAACACACTCACAACAATGAAAAAAAACACAAGAAGATGGTATGGGAACAATCCTTTTTAATAATTCAAACTGTTACATCTTTATAGAGAAAATATATAAGTATTCAAACTTGACCATATGTTTGGATTCAGCTCTTATTCTAATGCTAACAAGAAGATGACTATTTAAACAAAATTAATACTTACTAGTAATTGTAACTTGGTATTCAATTTGTATGTCGAATATATGTGAAGTATACCATCCTTTTTAATAATTCAAACTGATACATCTTTATAGAGAAAATATATAAGTATTCAAACTTGACCATATGTTTGGGTTCAGCTCTTATTCTAATGCTAACAAGAAGATGACTATTTAAACAAAATTAATACTTACTAGCAATTGCAACTTGGTATGTAATTTGTACACCAAATATATGTGAAGTTGCTTTTTTTTTTTACTTATATGTTTGAAATGTGTTTAATTTTTATTTATTTTTGTTAGGTTTTAATATGTGTTATTTTTTTTCGTTAACAAAGAATAAACTAGCAATCGCACCTTAGTGTGCAATGGGTACACCAAATTTATTTGTCACCCATATGCTCATTGTTGTTGGTATCTATGCTCACGAGCACAAAATCCAATTGTTCATTGGTATCAGATTGTTGTTGGCATCACAATTGAATCTTGAGAACATCTCTTTGAGCTCTACAACTTTTCATTCTAAAACCCTTTTGCCTTTCCCTTTGGACCCATGCTCACTGTTCAAAACACATCCAACAATCATTTCCCCTACCTCCAAATAAGACGATGGTGAAAAAAGTGAAGATACAAACTTGAAGACCAAAAATAGAAAAAATGGATGGTTGTGATATTTTGTATTATCGTCCACTCTCTATAGACGATATCAACTATTGATAATTCAGTTTAGCTCATCCATCTTTTATTTAGTATATCAACATCGTGATGAACTAGTGACAAAACAAATTAAGACACAATAAGATTTGCATTTACTATTCTAATGGAAAAGGTTGGTATTTTATCTATCCATTATTTACAAAAGTGTCAAAATTCTAATTTCAAATATCTCAAGTGTGTATTTAAAATTCTCATCCTAAAACATTTGTGCATCATAGATATTATAATGATAATACTTATTCCCACACACACAAAAAAAGGGAAATGTTGTGTAGAAAGGGGATTGCCTAGGTCAACCCCTGATTTAGGAATAAACCTTTAAATAAAAATAAATTAAACTTGAATTGAAAGCGTGTTGTTAGATAGCAAAGGCTAGATCTAAAAATAGAGTGCTTATACCTTCACAAACCTTCTTGATTTCAAAATGCTCATGAAGATGCTTGATGTTGACTTGTAGTTGACTTTAGAAAGAGAAGTTCATGGAGACCTTTACAAATGCATAAATATACAAATACTCCTACTCTTCAATGCCTTGGTGTTTGTTCTCTAGCTGGAAATGGTAGATTATAATTGGGAGGACACCTTGCTTATATACCTCTCCTAATCCTTTTAGGGTATAAAAATTGAAGCATGTCGATGTCGGTTTAAGATTCTCACTCAAACATGTTAATCGTCAAGTGGTTTGAATTTGGACTCAAATATCACTTGGAGTGAGGCATCTTGATTGGCCCTCTTTTGGGAGTCGATTGTCCACAGTATCTTGTTCCCCCCAATGTGGTTCCAAATTAGGACATGAGGTCCTAAATGGAGAGAATTTGAAATTGAATGTGGAATCAAGGTGGATCAAGCATGTTTTACACAAAAGGCTAGAAACTTTAAACTAGGGCCTTTCTTTAAGAAAGAAATTGCATAGAGATGCAATTTAATATGCTATTGTGTCTTATCTTGAAATGGGGTTAGTCTAAAAGTAATCACTCAAATTTCTACTAAGTAGCTTTAGATTCAAAATCATTACTAATATGGATTGCTTATTTTATAAGATATTGTCATAAAAGGTTATATAATTATTACAAGAGTTGATCTTAATTAGTTGGCCTTATAACTAAAACTAATTTAATTTGAATCCCATTCAAGATCATAACTTACAAGGCTCTAATATTTATATCCTAGAAACTAGTCCAGACAAGAAAATGGGAAACATCAGGGCATTGCACAATTTTCCCTGTTAGGAAATGGCCCCTCAATTTTGTAATTTAAAAATAATTATTGGTACTGTGATTGTTAAAAGAGATGGCATCCTTTACAAAAGATACACACTCATCAATTTAGGATTTTATGAGAGGTGGGGTTTTATAGAAGGTAGCAGGATATTCTCCATATTTAGGACATGGACAAAATTATGAGGTTGAGGATGAAAAATAATTATTTCTTTGCAATCATAATAAGAAAATGACATTAGAATTATTAAGAACGTCTGAGTATGCATTGAATTCCACACTACAAGTAAGTTCATCTCCAATATAGTTGCAAGAAAAATTATTGTGGGAGATGCTAACTGGTTCCATCATATCAAAGAGGGAGATTGTTCTTGTGGAGATTATTGGTGATGCAAAGTGAATTGTAATTATAGAGTTGAATCACATAAATCAAAAACTTAAAACGTAAAATATATAAATCGTAAGTGCCATGATTGCAGAATGTAAACACATTAGCACTTCTCTGGATATTTGCTAGAGCCATTCACGTAATTGATGTTTCAATAACTTACATGTGTACTTACTAGAACTTGCACCAAAAGAATGTGCAAGGAATACATCGATAGGTGTTTGATGTGAAAGTATAAGTAAAAATTTATATAATAAAAGGAAGTGTATTAAAGAGTCATTCTACAAACATGTTTTATTATTATATTAATTAAAATATATAGTACAAATAATATGCTATAATATAATTAATATTTAAATATTAAATTATAATAATGTTATTAAATAAATTTTAAATTTAATTATATTACAAGTAATCAATATTTCCTTACAAAGTTAAATAGATACAACTAATTTATTTTTTAGTGCATGTGTATTATTGGCATGTAATGATAAACTAGATTTGTGGGTCACAGCTTGAGACAAAGATGATTGTTGATTAATGTCACCCCCCTCTATAATTTATATGTAATTGTATAGATAAAAGGACAAAGCTTTTAACCAAATATGTTGAGCTCTTTACCTACTATATAAACTATGCACTTGATAATGCTTTGTATATTTTCTCTTTACTTCTACTATTCTACATTTATCTGTGTATCAAATTGTGTTATCCCCCCTCCCCCCTTCTGCTTGGATGTACATGATCAAATATGCATCTCCTTGTTCCAAGATACTTATTTGTGGGTTTGAATTAATATAATTTGAATTGTAATTTGTTTTCTAGGTACAATTGTAAAGAAAATAGATCATGTTAATTGGGGATGATTCTTTTAATGCAAAGTAAAACAACTCTTCTCAAAGGCCAGAAGAGTTGAGTGCATCTTTCCCACCAAGTATTTTATCATGTAAAGGTATTTCATGATATTATATATTTAATTATCTTTTCTAACTTTGTTTTCTTCTTTGACCATCTATAGGAATACATTTATGTCTCCTTAACAAGTTCTACAAAGAACTCTTATGTAGTTGTTGAGTGAAGGTGCGACTTCTTATCTTTTGCTTTTATTTTCCATTGCAACTTACCTTTGCCCAACTCATTATAGTTCTCATAAATGTCTAAAAAATGCTTTTTGTTCCAAGCATATTTCATACATGTTTTGTGGAAAATAATTTGTTGTCTACATTTACCATGTCACCATATTTCTACATTTGTCTTTATATTTCGCATGGTTTCTTTATCCATTTCAAAGTATTTGCCATTGCAACATTTGGAAAGTGACATAGAATATTCTACATCATTTTTAGTACAACTACCAAACAAGTGATGTGAGCTACAAATCATTAAGGATATGTCTTGATTAGATTGTCTTCCTATTTACACTTTTAGACACTTGCTTTAATTATGTAAACCTACAGCTATGCTTTCGGATAAAATACATCTCCACGCATCCCTTGCACCTCCATTTGGTGCAAGTGCTAGTCAATATTATTTTGGTGATGACGACAAAATAGACAGAGGGCATTGGACGGTGACAGTGCAATCAACAGATAAGATGTTCTCAATGTTCACAATGAATAGGGCTTCATTTTCTCCTTATTTTCTCTTTTAATTAATGAATTCTATCCTCAAGGTTTCATAAGGAGCTTATATTTTATGTTTTGTGTCTTTCTATTATTAAAAATGTACTTGGGAGTGACTACATAATTTTTAATTTTAACATAGTTGACTTGAAAATAGTTACATATGTATCTCTCATCACTTTCACAATTTTATCTTTAGAAACATTTTTAAACATTAATGTATTCTAGAGGGTATCACATTTATTTATTACAACTAAGGTCTCCAAAGTAAAATATAAAATCTAGTCAATGAAGGAATAATACTGGAAGATTTATCCACCTCCTCGATTCTCATTTTGAGAGGAAAGATAATACTCCCCAAAGTGTCTATAAGAATTTTGTTTGTTATGTTTGTAGAAACACAAATGTGTATAACTATCTAATGCTAAATTTTCAATTATATCAAATTCTTTGATGCATATGTTGTACTAGTTGGCTAGATCAATGTGAATACTTTCACATTGTTGACCATGAAGAAAACTATGATGATAAAGTGGACAATAAAATGAAATTAGTGAAGGTACATAAAGAGGTGAAATTTATGAGTAATATCTCTAAATGTATTTGTTGAAGTGTTTGAAGAGGGAAAACCATTCTTTTTATCTATAATATCTTTATTCATATGTAAATACATCATAGAATTAGTAGCATGCTTGAATACCTATTGATGTTCAATATTGTTAGATTTTGTAATATTGGCATAAATTTTCCATTTTTATTTAGTGGAGCAATTAAAACCTTTCCTCTATCTTTCACACTGTCAACATGAATCACATTATTATGAATAAGGTCTATAATTTTGTTCCTGAATTCCATACAAGTATAAAAATGTTGTCCATGAACTCTATGAAAATCATATAAGAATTGTTCATTATGAATCTTAGATAATCTTCTAGAGGAATCCAATAGATTGATGGAATTATGGCTAACCAAATTATTAGGAGGGTTTGAAGAACATTATCCAATAGTTTGCTAAGATTTATAAATTTCCTAGCTCATTACCATTTAAATGATACCAAATTCAATGTAGTAGACATCTGATTGAACTAAATTTAGATTCTTTTTCGTAATTTTAAGTTTTGGATGAAGTGGTGAGGCTCCATAATTCAAACATTAAATTCAAACATTTAAAGTTCAAAATTTTTTACATGCACATACAATTTCTATCATATAATTATTGGAAGCCAATTCTATGGTCATTAATAGACTCGTTATGTCTCTAACAATTAGTTAATTGTTTCTAAGATCATATTGACACATAATTATTTTAAGAAAATAATGAGTTTTTCAAAATAATAGATAGCAATAGAAATTGAGGATTAGAAGTAATCTACATAATTATCCTTTATGACATATGGAAATAATTTAGATAAGATTTATCTTCATATATAATATCTAACTAATAGATGAACATTATTACCTCCTTTTCCATACTAAAACACTTATTGGTGTGTAAAAAATTCAAATAAAGTTATGATGTTCTTTTTTATTTTAAGTGATATCCTTTATCTAGTGACAATAAGATAGCATAGAGAAGACTTGTCAAAGGGTTCAAATAGTTGACTTGTCTTCTCTATGCTATCTTATACGATGGATTCTAGCAAACGGTTCTTGATGAAACTAAATTAATCCTTCTTGATACCATGATAACTTGTTGAAACTCAATTAATCCATATCATGCAATTTGGGGATCTGCCAAACAGTTCTTGGAGACATTATGTCAAATAGTCGACTTGTCTTCTCTATGCTTACATGTTTTGCATGCTCGTATACCAGGGCAGTTGCAGCTACAACTGACAAAGTTTTCCTATATTATTTATACTACGATGGATGTCCATAGTATGTTCTAAAGCTCCCATTTCCACATAGGCAGGGAGGATGCTGACAAAGATTGTGGAGTCTCATGCCTTTACACTTATGTTTTACATTTGAGGCATTCCACGAGAACATGTTTCTTTGAGGCATTCTGTCAAACAACTCAAATGCCTTGTTTATGCTTCTAGATTTTATACAGCCTTCTAGCAAGAATTTTTTGGAGGCATTCCATCAAACACTTCATGTTCATTTTCCATGCTTACAAATTTTTCAAATGTGTCTGCCAGGGCAATTACAACTGCCACATATAGAAAATTCCTCTATTATTTATATTGTGATGGATGCTCATACCCTACTCCAAAGCTCCCATTATCGCACAGGTAGGGAGGATGCTTGCAGAGGTTGCAGAGACTGGATTTACAAACCCACATAACATGCACGGATGCCAAGGTTGAGGAAGCGAATTGTGAGAAATGACTCATTTACGTCTACCATGAGAGTCCTAACCTAGAGGCCAAAGCACGCAAGGAAAAAATCTTCGGCACACAAAAGTTGGGAAAGTGAACAGTGAGTGGCGAGGGGAGAGCAGTGTAACAAAATATGAATGGTCATCCTTCCCTTCTCGTGTACTGGATGTCGTTAAATGAAATTTTCGCAAGATGGACTGCTCAAAATCTGGACCAATGGCAGTCATTGCCGTTTCTACCAATCACAACCGTAGATGAAAAAAAAGAGATCGGGGCTTTCCAAAATAGAAATTATGTAGAATTATTTTTATTCAATTATATTTTGTTATTGATTTAAATTTTAAATTTTTTGTTCTATTTTACAAAATGTTAATTGTTTTATATTATTTTTTAATGTAATTATTTGTTGATATATAAAATATATAAGAATTTAATAAAAGAACATGAGATTGAGATATAAGATATGAATTGAATCAAAATAATTATATCATTGATTATCAAATATATGAAAAGGTTAATGATTTTAGCATTGATAGTAATAGAGAAATATTGGTTTTAACATTTGTGTCTTTCTATAATTGCAAATACTTTTAGGTTTTTCTTATACTCACAATGAATGATAGAAATAATATTGAAAGTACTTGACCTTCTATATTTTGATATAAATATGTAGTAAATAAAATTCAAAATCGAATATCTTTCATCATGAATATAATTAAATTAAATTTAAAAATCTAATGTATTTGATAAAAAATTTAATACATTTAAACTTAAAATTGAATATAGTTGAAATTATAAAATCCTTTTTTTTTTACAAATCTAAATATAGCATATAAACGAGTAAATATTTTTTTTGTTAGCTATGTATTATTTACGAAACTTGAATATGTTTGTAAAAAAATATGGACTAATTGTTGAGAAAATTTAAATAAAATTATGTACAAAAATACCTAAATTTGGAACACCTTAAGTTTTTGTAGAACCGAAAATATTATCTGTGATTGAAGAGAGCAATATTAGGTAGAATTTGTATTTTGTTTTTATTAGTATTTGTCATGTTCAAAATTAATGATATAGAAATAAGTAGCAATATCCTATCATCCAGTATCAAGAGTGGTTAGAAATTACTTGAGGGTAGGACGTTTGGGGGATTTATTTTGGTAATTTTAAAAATTGTTATTTAATTTTTTAAAAATTTTATATTTTACTGACGTGAATTGAATATGCTAAATAACAAAATGAATGAGATAACCAAAGCAGCCTAATTTGTAACACCTAGAAAAACTAGATGAGAAAACCAAAATAAAACCATCATAAAAAATATATGTAACCACATGGAGAAAAAAAATTTTATTAACATTCCACAACTCTAAACATAAAAGTTTACAAACTGATTTATAAAGTTGTCCATATATAATTTCTGTTTACAATAGAGTAACATCAGTACTCTTTATAGAAAATACTTCATATAAAAATGCAAAATTTTTGCTTAAGTTTTCCTATACAAACTATAAACTGCCCTATTGATCAATAGTATTGCCACAATCTGTTTCCCATAAATTTTAACTGCTGCCAACCACTGGCCCAAATTCATTGTCTTATCCATCTAGGTTCCTGGAAAGACAAATAAAAACACAAACACCAAAACAAATAGGGCTCAAACACAATATCAAAATCATGAATAACCTCCATTTATCTGCATAACAAGGTTAGACAAACAACCATGATAACTCATAATCATCAATAATACTACAGAAAAGTAATCATACTCCATTTCAATATGTTTTCATAGACAATAGCAAGTACTAGATTTCTTCTAAAATGGAAATAAACTCGCACAGAATATGACAAGGTAATGATCCAGTAGTTCATGGGTGTCAACATAAGAATCTACGTAATAGCCACTCGTAAGATTCAATATGTCAGGTGAAACCATAAGTTCTTATCTTGTTATATGAAACCCAAACCCATGAATTTTTAAATATTATCACTTGATTAAATAACTGTCATAAACTTTCCCATAAGGATCTAGACTAGTGTCGGAGGGCATCCGGCAAAATAATTCTATCACCACAAGTTACTCGATTTATGACAGCCACCCAATCTAAAGGATCACACTTGCATAATCTAAAACACATCATTTAACTGCTTTTGATAGAAATGATCTACATAATTCAATTTCAATCATACAGTCATTTCCATTGTATCAATAATAAAATTGAATCCACAATCTGGAAATTAACATAAAACCATATGTCCATATTACCATTCCATACTTCACTAAGCATCAAGTCTTCTGACTGAATTATACCCATAATTCTATTTCATCATAAAAACATCTACACATCTGAATTTAAACATCATCAATAATTCTTTCATCTTGAAACCTTATTATCAACGCAATGAAATAAAACTATTCATAATCAGTCATCATCTAAATTTTACAGAAAACTTCCATGTAACGTAATTCAAATGATACAACCAAATGAGTTTACTATTTTGTTTTCACAAAAGTGCATGATAAGATTTATTTTACATTCTGCATTGTCATCAGTAAGCTCATACTTTTATATTCATGACAACATACATATATGTATAAACCACAGTTTACACATACATATATGTTTTCCCAACATGAATATAATCATATATTCTTACACATGACATTACATTTTAGAATGTTAATAAATCATTTACCAATAACAAAGAAAGCAAGAAAACAAACAGCACATATAACTATACATCCCAGTAAATCAGAATTAAACAAGGAATGTATTAAATTATAAGATTGTACATTCAGTCTAAAGACCAAAAACAGCTAGATTAATCTTATTTCCAAGTTCATACTAAAATGTTACTTTATTTTGTTCAACTGAAACTACACTGCCTTCCAATCTTTAATCAATCGACTACATACTGTCGATATACATATTTCTAATCATATACCTAGTTAACTATACTATGCTGCTCTATTAGTAAATATAGACTGCTAACTGTCGATGTATATATAATTATATGCATCAATAAATATATACAAAATGACATTCATCAATAAAACAGAGAATCATACCAATTACCACAAGTAGAATCGACTACTCACAAAAGCCATGAAATAAACTGTATTTACAGTCAATACAAAGACCCGACCACAGTTTAATAAATGTATTTTTGCAACTACAAATTATGAGCTAGTCAATATTAATGCCTTCTATTATTGATAAACACAAACCACAGAATGATTCCATATTATCTCATTTCCTAAGCCGAAGAACATCAATGGCAAATCAAAAATGAAAACCCAAAAAGAATAACAGGTATTTCACCCAAGGAACAAGCTATCAATGCCGAAGCCATACCAAGCATAGTTTTGAAATTCCTTTTAAAATAATAACTATACTGTAACCGTAAATGGCTTATTCAAAAGAATAGAGAATAAAATTATCCCTAATATTTCTGTAAAACAACATTGAGCTCAAAGAACCGAAACCATAGCGAAAGACAAAACCCAATAATCCTCTAAACACTTTTCTCTCAAAATTAGCAAATGGGTCTTCGACAAACCTTATTATCCAATTACAAACAAAAGCCATAGACATCATAGAAGACTTATGTCACAAACCCTTAATAAACTTTTAACATGACAGAGAATGCTATAGGTCGAAGCTCAAGACTGTCAAAAATAGACAGAGACTCACCACACAGAAGCTATAACGCTTCACAATATTTCTATAACAAAATCTCTTTATAATTCAAGATCACAATACCCAGATTTGACTATAAATGGAAACTTCATAACAGAGACCGTAAATATATGAAAACAAGTTTACAATCCAACTATTCCTTCACAGTTACTTTCTTCACGCAATAATTTCATTCACAAAACTATTCAAAAGAAAACTTTTAACATTATCCTTTCGTCATGCAAATTAAACAAAGTAAACAAAGAGAGAGAGAGTAATAGGGTTTAGAAAGGCCCCCTACTTGTTTTTAGATAACTGCTGAAAGAGTCGACCTCAAAACAACCAAGCTTCAGCACAGCAACCGAAATCCAAACAAACCAGAAAACCAAGTATCCAATCCAATATCATGCTAAACGGAACGAATAACACCAATGCGAAAATAGTGATATAGCAACAAAAGAAGATTGCAAATAACTCGCATAACAGTGAGAACAATAAGCCGTGATGCATCTTTACCAATTTCTCCCATTTTAACTAATAGAGGGAAATCAACAAACATCTCCATAACCAACTGCAACCCCAAATAGTCGCAGAAATTCATGGCCGATGCTGGTGAAATCAACAGTGAGAACCCTCTACCAGAGAAAATGGCGGTGATCACAGAGAGAAGAATAAAGACCCAAACCCCAGCTCATAAATTTGAGCTTATCGAAAACAAAGAAACTGAACTTGATGCATGCCAAATGTCCATCGAAGTACTTCACCAATCTCAAAAACCTGCAAGGCATTAATTCCCACTCCTCTTCGAACAGCCCAACTAACCATATCATGGCAGCATTTACCAAATACCTTCGTAACTTTAGGTATTTCAAAAATGCATAGTATGATAATAACATAAGCTACTAACATTTAACAATTAACAAAGCTATTCACTAACAAGCCAACTAACAATAGTTTTAGGCATACTAACAATAAATTAAAACATTACTAACTTATATAAAATAAGAATAAGCTAACAATTTAAATGTAATGTTTTAAAATTATATATATATATATATATATATATATATATATATATATATATATATATATATATATATATATATATATATATATATATATATATATATATATATATATATATATATATATATATATATATATTAAAGTATTAAGCAGATCATAAAGTAACTAACACCAAAACATTTCTTCATATTAACAAAAGTTTAAAATGAACCAGTTTTAATAAAACAATTACTTAACTCATTTTTATTTACCAATCAAGGAAGAACACAAATTAATAACAGAAACTGAATAAATAATCACAATACAATTGAATACCAGACACAATAATTATCAGAAATATAATTAACAGAATCACCATGAAGTCAATTTATGTTTCCATAACACTTTGAAACCACTAACAACATCTACACACACTACTGATTAAAGAGAAAAAAATAGAGATGGTCCTGGAATTCTCACAATTCCTAAGCACAAGAACAGAAATGAAAGATCAGATAAACCTAACAGAGCACAAAATAAAGTAACTAAGACTGATTTCAACAGGGGCATGACATAATTGACTAATTGTTGAGAAAATTAAAATAAAATTATGTAAAAAAATACTTGAATTTTGAAACACCTTAAGTTTTTGTAGAGTCCAAAATATTATGTGTGATTGAAGAGAGCAATATTAGGTAGAATATGTATTTTTTTTTTATTAGTATTTGTCATGTTCAAAATTAATGATATAGAAATAAGTAGCAATATCCTATCATCCAGTATCAAGACTGGTTAGAAATTACTTGAGGGTAGGACGTTTGGGGGATTTTTTTCGATAATGTTGAAAATTGTCATTTAATTTTTTTCAATTTTTATATATTACTCACGTGAATTGAATATGCTAAATAACAAAATGAATGAGATAACCAAAGCTCGCCTCCATTAGACCTCACCCTAAGTCTACAACCCTAAAGAATGGGAGCAACTATTTTTAAGAAAATATTCTAATTAATCATGTAACATTCTTTTTTATTTATTTTATAAAACCTCTTCTTTAAAAATAAATCTAGAAACTCCTCATAAAAAAGAAAAATATTTCAATTCATTATTTTCCCTATAAATCTAGAAACTCCTCATAAAAAAGAAAAAGATTTCAATTCTTTATTTTCCCTAATTCAAAATTTATAAGAGAATATTCTAGTGTCTTACAGTAAACAGAAATTACATTCAAGTAGCTACTCGATTATTCGATTATTTCTAATAAATAAGTTTTTTTTAAATGATTAACTAAGAATTCTAATCCAGGAATTTGAGAGTGCGTCTGAGAGAGCTTGGATGATAATTGCTATATTTAGAAGAAAAAAATTGTACATAGTATAGAAATATTGAAAGCTTTATTAGACTTGAATCGTATTGCAGTATCTCAAACAAATAGAGAAAGTGAATAAAAAGAGAAGAGTTGGTTGCGTAATAGAATAATCAACATGGAGAAAACTAACTACCTAACATAAGAAAACTAACTAATATATTATTCTAACATTCCCCCCCTTAATATATTAGGTTTACAAATAAACTCTCTAAAGAGTTCAAACTTCACTTTGCCAAGAGGCTTAGTGAGTATATCAGCAACCTGTGAAGTAGAGGGACAAAACTGGAGCTAAACATTATGCTCGATCACCTATTCTCAAATGTAATGACAGTCAACCTCAATATGTTTGGTGCGCTCATGAAAAATAGGATTCTTGACAAGCTTCAATACACCCTGATTATCACAAAACACAATTGGCGGGGGATCTTCTGAGATATTCAGATCTGCGAGAATGCGACGTAACCAAATTACCTCATGAACAGCTTCTCGTGTAGCTCTATATTCAGCTTTGGTGGATGAAAGAGAAACAACAGGTTACTTCTTGCTCATCCATGAAATAGGGCCAGATCCAAGATGAAAGATATATCTTGAAGTTGCTCTCTGACCAATGTTCTCTATGTTCTTGGTTTTACTAGCAATCTTTTATATGTTAGCCAGCTTTTAAATCACAGTCTTAAAGTAGAATTTCAGGTCAAGGATGGTGTTAAATCTTGCCTCATCTCAAAAGATGGGATCATTCTTGCCCGAGGATTCAAGTAGGGGCATCTTTTTGCACTTGATACAGCTTCCTCCTCAGGTGTTGTGCTTTGTGCTTCTACTATGGCATCCACCTCTCTCTAGCATTACAGATATGGTCATCTTTCTGCTACATAACTTTCTCAGTTAAGCTCTCATATGATAGTACAAGGTCTTCCTTCTCTTTCCTTATCTTCCATGCCTATATGTTCTTACTATCTTGCAGGAAAACAACATCGAGACTCCTTTCAGTCCAATACTTATCATGCCTCAGCACCACTTGCCCTTGTTCATACCGATCTTTGTGGACCTCGTCTTGCTTCTTTTAAGGGATGTCGCTATTTCCAGCTATTTATCAATGATTTCTCTCAAAAGACTTGGGTCTATTTTCTCTAGTAGAAGAGTGAGGCTTTCTCTCATTTTCATACCTTCTATTCTGAGGTGACTCGTGAGATTGTCAAGCCTCTTCTTGTTCTCCACTCAAATCATGGAGGTGAGTTTACTTCTACTGAGTTTGTTGAGTTCTTGAAGGCTCATGTCATCAAGAAAAATTTGACTGTTCCCTATACACCTCAATAAAATGGTATTGTGGAGTGGTGCAATAGGACTGTCTTGGAGATGGCCTGATATCTACTTGCTAATACAAAGTTGAAAGATCAGTTCTGGGCAGAAGCCGTTCGCATAGCAATATACTTACTTAATAGAGCTCCCACTAAGGCTCTCACAAATAAAACACCTAAAGAAGTATGGAGTGGCCGCAAACCATCCGTTTCACATTTATGAGTGTTTGGTTGTATAGCATAAATGCATGTCCCAACTCCGAAATAGAAGAAGCTTGATTCTCAGACTCTCCCTTGCATATTCTTGGGCTATAGTTCAGAGTCCAAGGCTTATCGTCTTATGGATCCTATGACCCACTATATTATTATCAGCAGAGATGTGGTCTTTGATGAATCTTCTTTTTCTTCTCCACTGCACACTCTTGTCACTATTCCTATGACTTCTCATAAGACTCTCTCACCCTTAGATGATGAGATTGAGCCTTCTTCCCAACCAAATGGGGAAGAAGAATTGCATGGTGATTTCTATGTGGATTTGGGTATTTTGGAGGCTCCTAGTCAACCAAAACCACATCCAAAATGGGTTCAGAGTACACTTCATGATTCTCACCTGAGTTCTCCTCCAAATCTTTCTACAGGTGTTAGAACTTGCAGCCAAACATGTCAGGAGGTCACACATAATGAGGTCAATTTATCCTTAATGTACTTAATAGAGAACAGTGTTGAACTAGATACTGTATGTGAGGCTCTCATGCTACCTCATTGGAAGCATGCCATAGATGTGGAGTATGAGTCTCTACTCAAGAATCAAACATGGACACTTGTCGATCTACTAGCTGGCAAGAAACTCATAGGCTGGAAGTGGGTTTTCAAAACTAAATATAAGGCAGATGGATCTCTTGACAAGTATAAGGCACATCTTGTTGCAAAGGGTTATGCTCAATAGGAAGGAATAGATTATGAATAAACCTTTTCTCCCACTGCAAAGCTCAAAACAATCAGAATTGTGTGTGCTCTAGCTACACAACACGGATGGAAGCTTCACCAGATGGATGTTAACAGTGCTTTCTTAAATGGTGATCTTACAGAAGAGGTCTACATGATCCAACCTAAAGGTTTCATTAATCAGCACAATCCTCTCAAGGTATGTCACCTAATAAAGTCCTTATATGGGCTTAAACAAGCACCTCAGACTTGGTACATTAAAATAGATGGTCACCTTTTGTAGCATGGTTTTATTCATAGCCCTTTTGATCCTAATCTATACATCAAAAAGGTTGGCACAGAGATTTTTATACTTGTTTTATATGTAGATGATCTTATCATTACAGGGAGCTCAGAGGATCTCATTGCTATTATTAAACATGATTTGACTAAATCTTTTGATATGATTGATTTAGGGCT
>BSBK01005913.1:282500-325000 GCA_027943335.1 Chamaecyparis obtusa
TTTCTCTATTATTTAGGGTCCTTTTCCTGTAGATACAACTACTTTTTTGCAAAGTGTTCTATGATTCAAATGTCTCACTAGTGCGCTTTGAAGAGTGACTTCTGTCAAAAGAACTAGAGGCTAATGGAAGAGTTTGAAATAACTAGAGGCACTTTGTTATTGGTCCATTAGCCTTTAGTTTTTCTAACAAAAGGCACTATCAGTTTGAAACTTTGATAGAATTTTACATTAACACATTGTAGCTGCCGAGTTCTAGTGTCTCCTCTCTTGATAGAGCAGCCCTACCTAAAAATAAAACTGACCTAATATCAACTCACATAATCATTACTAAATAACATAATATTTTTGGACTATATGTGACACTACCTTTGTAAGAGAAGAATCATGGATACTCGCCAATTACACTGAGTGAGGATTTGTTGGGATCAATTGTTTTGAACTCCTGAATGTGAGTCTTATGTGAAAGCTTCATCTCTCATGTTTGAACACATCTTATACCATCAAAAGGATCTAAAAAGAACACTTGATAGATTTAACATATAAGTTGAGAAAATTAAAATAAAATTATGTTAAAAAATACCTAAATTTTGAAACACCTTAATTTTTTGTAGAGCCCAAAATATTATCTATGATTGAAGAGAGCAATATTAGGTAAAATCTGTATTTTTTTTATTAGTATTTGTCATGTTTAAAACTAATGATATAGAAATAAGTATTTATTGTGGATTTGATTCTATTTGCTTGTTGTTGAAATTACGAAAATCAATCCAGTACAGAAACTGTGTATCCAACAACCATGAAATAGTTTTGGTAAAGTCCAATGGTAAAATGATTGTATGCCACGTAGGGCCAAGAATAGTACTTTAAGTCTTAAATCAAAGTCAATATCAAACAATTTATTGAGAAAAGTAAAATAAAATTCTATAAAATAATACCTGAATTTTGGAATGTAATCATTTATTGTAAAGCAAAAAATATGATATGTGATTGAAGAGAGAAACATAAGATGCAAGGAGTTATTGATTGTTTTCATTATGCATATTCAATAAAGGAGATAAATAGAATGAAAAGGTAGTTTGAGAAATGTTCATACCTTTGATTTGTATATCTTTTAAGCACACTGCATTATTAATTTATACAAGACGTGATTGTAAAGTTGTAGTGATAAGCATTCTATTATAAAAATTTGAACAAAATTGATAGATATTATACAATTTACAATGGCAAGTAACAATAATTTTATTTTTTTTTATAGTAGAAGTAGGAAATCAAAATGTAATCTGTAATCAGACTATGAACCACATTATTTATAAATCATGTTATCATTATTTTCTTTTTCTTTCATTACATTTTGGATAGTTTAGCAAAAAATGTATATGTAGTATGTTGTAGTATATTTCCTTAAGAACAAGTACTGCATGTTTTAGCCGATAGGTATAAGTTTTGTATCTATGCATTTCGATTGCATTTTCTTGGTCGAGTAAATTGTACCTATCAATTAAAACATGAGGTACTGTTATTTTATGGAATTGTCTGTTATCTTTATGGGTATGTTTATTTTTTTTGTTAGTTATAAGCTATATTTTTTAGTTTATTTAATTTGTCATGTTCAAAAATAAGTATGTATTTAATATACATCTGAAAAGAAAGCAATTTTGATAACATAGACATATTGTTTGTTTTCAATATCTATGTTGAGTAAAGGAGAAAAAAAAATGGAAGGTTAGTTTATGAAATATTCATACCTTCAGTTGTTATTTCTTATTGGCATATTGCAGTAGTAAATTGTAGAATAGAGGATTGGAAAGCTTGATATGTACCTTGTGAGTCCAAAATTGAAATTACCTGTATTGTTTTTTTGTGGATGTGATTCTCTTTGCTTGTTGTACTAATGGAGTCTATTTTTGATAAATTCCTCATAAGAACAAGTGTTGTATGTTTTATCTGATAGCTAGAATTTTTGTTTTTGTACAGTTAGATTCTATGTTCGTGGTGGAGTAAATTGTAACTGTCAGTAAAAATATATGGAATTGTTCTTATGTGGATTTCTTTGCTATGTTTAATGGTTTATTTGTTGTTATTCTGATGTATAACCTGTAATTTGTTTTTATAGTTAATTTGGAATGTTAAATAAAATTGAAAGTAAAATAACTACAATAAGTACTATATAAAAAGCATAGACATTAATTTAAGAAAAGTAGTGGTCATTGTAATAACTTCAAATAGATATTCATATGTAATGATATTTGATAGAATGATTTCAATTTGTAATGAAAAAGTAAATAGATTACTTAAATTGAAATATACATATAAACTTGAAGTACATAATAACAAAGTGTACG
Source organism: Chamaecyparis obtusa (assembly GCA_027943335.1). Lineage (NCBI taxonomy): Eukaryota > Viridiplantae > Streptophyta > Pinopsida > Cupressales > Cupressaceae > Chamaecyparis > Chamaecyparis obtusa. Next base: position 284,843 of record BSBK01005913.1, read on the forward strand.
ATACTATTGTTCTTTATACTTGTGTTTGTTCCTCTCTTCTTTGACTATTATATTGTTCCATTGTTGTGAGTACATTGAGCATTTATTGTTCCTCTAGTATGGTAATATTGTCATTTCTTACCATTCGATTTTCATGATTGTTTTAATTTCCTTGATTTGTTTAGAAATGCTCTCTATGTCTTCTTTTATAGTTGTTAATATGTCTCCAATTACAGTCAGTTTGTAGATATCTCTTTCCTCATATGTTTCTGTTCTGCTGATTCTTTGAAGATTTAATTCATAATTTTTCTTCATGATTTCTATATCTATAGTATCTTGAGCATTTGCTTCATAAAAATTGCAGCCCATATCTATAAAGATATTTTCCATATGTGTAATGCTCGTATTGAGTGTATTGATTAGATTTTGTAGTTCTTCAACTAAATCTATGTTGATCTCTATTTTGAAATTGATTGAAAAGATCCACTTTTGTAGAGGAGTGTCAGTGGATTTGATAATACTTAGATTCAGAGCTTCTTCACTATCCATATGTATTACTGTCTGCAATAGTTTTTCTTGTGTATTATATATTCTTTTTTTTTCTTTGAGCAACTGAAAGTCTATGTAGATTACATCTTTGAGTTGAATATATATTTTGTGATAACTGGCTAGGCAGTCGATGAGGCCCACACCTCTTGAATTGAGGTATTGTATCCATTCTCGTGAGATTTTTGCCATGTGTCTGTCTTCATGTATTTTCTTGATAATTTTCTCACTGGAATCAAGTGATGGATCAAAAATACCTTCTATCTGATTTGGTGTTTGGGAAGAGATAGGAGCAAGCATTCTCTTGATATAATTAGATAGATGATTGATAGTAGATTTGAGCATGTTCTTTTCATCTTTTAATTGATCCAACCTATCTCTTACCTCTTGATGTGTGAATTCCCACATATCAACTGTACAATCATGGAAAGTTTGTCCTATGTCAAATTGATTGAGATCAAAATCTGCTGCATTTAGATCTAAAACATTGTCGTCTTATTTTGGTTCTGCAACTTTTATTATTACATGCCTCTTTCTTGATGTTTTTGAAGAGCAACTAGTTTTCCTTTTTCTTTTTTTTTCCTATACTGACAAACCACATAGACTAATTTAAGAAAACCTAAAATCTAAGCATCAAGAAGATTGAACTTGATGCCAGAGAAATTCTGCGCCAAATAATTATGTTATTTTTATCCTAATAAGTTTATAATGAGAATAGATCTAAATGAAAATATTTTAAGAGGGAACATTTTCTCTAAGATAAACATCAATGAGCGAAAATGAATAGGTTCTATAATAAGTTAGACTATGAAATGAAGTAATGAAAAAATTACTATAAATTTTACAAAATACTCATTATTCAATAATTTACTAAATATTAAAAAATAAATACTATGTGATATGTGTAAGGTACATGCAAGATCTTATTAGCATGACTTCATTAATACAAAAAATTAGAGGTAGTTGTCAACTACAACATGACTGATGCATATATTAGAAAGAGAATGTTATACTTGCAATACATATAATGAAGTCTTTTTTTGGTTGGTGTGTCTATTATACAATTTTATGTACATCATTGTACTTGATGGATGTAACTCAACTAATCAAAGAGTCAATGTTGAAGAAACCAAAAATATTATTTATCCAAGAGTCAATTGAGTCTTCAATTATTATCTTATTTATCAAAGAGTCAATGTTGAATCAACCAAAAATATTATACAAAACATTTATCAAAAAAATAAATTTAAATTTTCAAATTGACACTCTAACATGATATAATAAAGATAAGTTTCCAAGTAGACTATAAATACTTTAAAATCAAAGGGCACTTGCAAATTTTTGTAAATACAAATTATGTGGCTACAATTATTTGAATGAAAAAGTTTAACTTCACTCTACTTTTAGAAAAAAAGGGTTCCATTTCCTCAAAAACATTACTATGTAAATGGATACAATTATCTAAATATTCTACTTTTAGAGTAAGGTTTTTTTCTTGCAAAACCATATTATGTCACAATTCAATGTTTCTTTATAAGTGGATATGTTGTAACATGTTGTAGCTCCTACCAGTTCTACCTTGTATTTGAGAAAACTAAGAGAATATAAAATCATAAGAATAAATAAGTGGGAATAAAATCAATTCTAAGAATGTTTTATAAGATTAAGAATGAAATATTGTAACTAGTTTACTCACTATTCTCATTAGATAAAGTGAGAGAGGTTTGAAACCCTTATAGAGAAGTCAAGAGGTGGAATAGAAGGGGTCTCATGAGGAGTGAGGATGACCAACAATAAGCCAAATAAAACCTAAACTAGAACCAAGAGATGAGAGAAACAAAAGAAAATAGAAGGAAAAAATCACCTCCAAAGAAACCACCAGCTAAAGTACGGGGGTTTTAACAAACTTTAAATATTGATATAATTAGTTAATAGATGTAGAAAAGAACCCTTTTCCTCTTTACCTTTGGTAGGGGAAATATCTGTAGAAGCCTACAAGGCCAAAAAAATGAAACCTCTCTTCTTTTACTTTTTGCATGTCAATTTTATAATTCCTCTTTGATAATATGTAGAGAGTGAGAATTCTTTCTCATCATATCCTTGATTTATAGTCAATCACTTCCTTAAAAATTATTTTTAGATCGAGTTCATTACTTTTGATATTAAATATGGCATACATCATTTTACCCTTTTTCTCCTCCAAGGTCACCAAAGCTCTAAGCTCCTTGACCTGGATCTCAATATTTTCCCAATTCTTAAGCCTAAGGCCAAAGATTATTTTCTACTAACCAAACCCTCTTATCATGAACCACTTCAAACCAATATGTAGCCCTCATGTTTTTCTTCACCAAATCCTCAAGCCTATTTATTTTATTCTTAGAAATATCTAGTTTGGCTACAATCAAATAGATAATCTTATTCTTCTTGTTAAAAGCCACACACAAATAATTAAATTCTTCTACCATTTCAAGTGGCCCAATCTTTTTGAAGACAAAAGGGTAGTCAGGATGCAAGGTAGGGGTAGTAGGGGAAGGATTGTGAGCCACGTTTTGAACATTTGATAGGTAATTATGATAGGTCCATTCGAACCCAATCATCCAGGAGGAAGAGAAGCCATTGAAACATTGAGGATCTTCTAGGACTTTTTGGTAAGAGATGCTCCTTCTACAATCAACCTAGTAGTGGTTTCCATAGTCTCCACTGAAACTGTGAAGGAAACTCCTGAGATGGAAACAAAATCCTTGTCTCAAGAATTCACAAATTTCTTAGAGATCTTTGACTCAAAGCCCTACACACCATCAATGTTTCTTCATAGGTTTCCTTTTACGAAAACATGCTAAAGAGCCCTATCATTCTTGAGAGCTTTTATCTCTTAGGTTTTTTTTGGATTAGATACCTCCCCATAGAAGGACACATAAAGAAATTTTTGGTATGAGAAGAGTTGAAAGAGAAAATGAGGTAGAAAACTAGAAAAGGAAAAATGTTCAATCTAGAAATAGAGGTGAATTTCTTTCCATAATAAAAGGATTTTTCAACAAAAGATGATTGTGGAAAACAATGATTTTCACTAATTATATCATGTGGCACCATGTGAAGTGATTTCTAAAATCATGAGTCTAGAACCCTTTTAACTTCTTAATAAAGGTAAAAAGTAAGGATGATGATAAATATGATGACATTGGGATGTAGATATGATGATGAGAATGATATAATGGTGTACTATGGATTTTTAGCTATTGGTTGTAAGGGGTAAATGATCTATGTAGGTGTAAAAGGATTCATCCCATTATCAACAAGGTACATGTTACCTTGTGGAAACTCATGTCTTTTTTACTAAGGAGGGGTTTATAGGAAAAATAATTGAATTTGCAAATCAACTTCTATAAGAATCTATTTTTTTAATTATCATCATGTGTAATCATATAGGAAGTTGCACATTTACATGACAATTATGAAGAGGGTAGATCTTATCTCATAAATAATCATGCCTTGTGTACTATGGACTGTGTATTGTAGAAAAAAATGAATTCTATTTAGGTCAGAAAAATGCAAAATTTAATACCTATAACTTTGTTATCTTTTCCCACTCCATCTAGTGGTTTTTCATAGTTGTATTTGTAAATGCTCAATTTTACAAGTGATGAAAGATTATTTACAGAATAATTTTAGATTTAGCAACTCCATGTAGTAGCCTTTTCATATTTATATCTTGTAGGAACCTACATATTTGTACAATAGTTATGAAGGGAGCATCTCTTACCTCATACAAACTTAAGCCTTGTATACTAAGGAGTTATCATAAAAGTTACATATTTGCAACACAATTATGTAGAGGGTAGGTTTTATCATATACTAAGGTGGAGAACTATCATAAGTTCACAATTATGAAGAGTGCAAATTTGTGAAAGTGTTTTGACATCATGATCAAGATTGTCTTTCCTAGATGATCAACCTTGATTGATCAAAAGATAGTCTTGTGCCTTTCGTCCTGAGATAAATATCTTCTTAGATAGACTTTCAGAACTTTTATATTGTCTCTTGGTGCTAGCAAGTTCTTGTTTCATTTTAAACTTAATAATTGTTATTTAAAAATAAATATTCTACAAACCTTCATCCAATTGGCACACTTTTTCATACTTTAAAGAGAACAAGAAATTTAAATTCTAATTGATGTTAACACCAAATATATGTCCTTTTTGTTGAAAATTTTCTCTATGTAAAGAAATTATTTTCTTACCTTACGAGACTATCATATTGCCTAAAAACTTAAAAATAAATTACTCAAAATAAATTAAAATTAATTATTTTTTTACAATAACTTATCGCCCCCTTACAACTCACATTATAAATATAATTAAATATATTTTTTTATTTTGTAACCTTAAAAATGTATTAAATTGAAATACTAACTTTATAAAATGAATGATTATAAACTACTTCAAATGCTGTCAAACCTTTGGCTCTTTCCATCTCTACTCTTGAGCTGCCCAATATGATTTATTTGTTGAGGTGTACTACAAAATATTATTTTTTGTTTCAATCCTATTTGCTCATTGATTGCCTTTCCTTCTACCACATTTTTGTTTTATGCTACCTTTCAACCATCTTGTAATGATGGGCCTCTTTAAAGAGGTTTATTTTAAGTAGGAGATATTTTTCAAAAGTCAAATTATGCTATTGCTATCAAGATTCAATTGTGTGGTTTTTGAAGCAAACTTATTGACCCATGTTTCATAAGTCACTAGAAATCATCTCTCATGAGAATGAATAAAAAACCTAGTAATCATTGCATCTAGGTGATGGTCACAAAGGTGAAGCACCAACACTTCTCAAGAGGTCATCCATCCTAGTACTACTCTAGCTGAAGCGCACTTGACCATGAAGTTTTTACCTCCAACACTAAGCCCACTTCATGGTTAAATGTGCTTGAGCTGGAGCAGTACTTGGGGTGAGTGACATCTTGGGAAGTCGCGATACTTCATCTTTGTGAGTATCACCTAGATGTAATGAGGTGCTACGTTTTCCATTCATTCTCATGAGCGATTGGTTCTTGTGAAGTACTACTCATAAAACATAGGTCAATAAATTTGACTTAAAAACTACATAGTTGAATCCTAATAGAAATATCAAAGATTTGTTTTAATTTATTGCCTTTATAAAACACCTACGTGTATTTGTAGGATATGTACTTTATAAAGACTCTTTCTCAAATTTCCTTTTGGTCATGATGACTTGTTTCAAAATGCCACGTCCTTATTTTTTGTCATTTTCTTTCTCTTCCTGCATGTGGCGGTCTCTTGGTTCCTTGCGATCAGTCGTTGCCTCTTCTTACATGGGTTGAATGGGTTCTTACGTATATTAACAAAGACCATTTTTAACTGGTAATAAGGGCTTTACGCGGCATTGCCGTCAAGACGTTGAATCTCTCCTTCAGAACTTACACTATATAATGTTGAATCACGATTTGCAATTCAATCACATTCAATTCTCAAGTGTTCTATCAGTTGATATCCTCTTATTCGGAAAAATGGCAGGCTATTTACGCTTAAGCTTAATTATTCTGTGTGTGTTCATATTTTTTTGCAGCTACCGTGTGATGGGAGGAGATCCTGATTCCTTGCAAGATTTATGTGTTGCAGAGAAGCAAAGCCAAGGTAAACTCTGATGCATAGAAGTTGTGACTCTTTTTAATTTCTTCTTTGTACGTGTAAGAGTACTAATCAAGCGCGAATATGAAATCCGTATGAACAGTTTTGGTGAACGGGTTCTCTTGCAAGGAATCCAAAATGGTTTCAGCAGAGGACTTCTTCTTTGGAGGGCTGGCACGAGCAGGGAACACAAGCAATGCTATGGGCTCTAACGTAACTGCAGCCAACGTTAACCAAATTCCGGGGCTGAACACTCTTGGGATATCGTTGGTCCGCATTGACTATGCTGTGGATGGAATTAATCCTCCTCACACTCATCCAAGAGCCACAGAGATCTTGGTTTTACTGAAAGGGCAGCTTCTGGTGGGTTTCATCGATACAACAAACAAGTTTTACAGCAAGGTGTTGAAGAAAGGAGAAGTGTTTGTGTTTCCCAAGGGATTGCTTCATTTCCAGCAGAATGTGGGACAAAGAAATGCAGTGGCCATCGCTGCGTTGAGCAGCCAAAATCCAGGAGTTCAGGCTACTGCCAATTCTCTCTTCGCAGTGAATCCTCCCATCCCAGATGGTGTATTGGCCAAGGCCTTCCGCAGCGATAAGTCACTTGTCGATTTCGTTCAGGGCAAGTTCATGTAATAGCTTCCTATTCGTATTTCCTTATTTATCATTCCTCACTTTTTAATAAATGGAAGAACTGGCAAGGCAGGCTGACGAAATTAGAATGATGATTATTATTTTTGTTCTGTGTGGCTCAATCTTTGCTAGAAACTAGTATCTACTAGAAGTTGCACACTTTGTTCTGACGTAAATATTCGAAGGGGCTTAATTCCTTACTCATTTATTCAGTGACAATAACTCTTGTATTTTTTCTCTCCTTCTTCAACATTCTTCCTACAGAAAAAATACACAACTTTTACACAATGTACAATACATTGGAGCACATTTACACTACCTTCTACCCTCCTTTAAATTTATGGAGGATAGCGAATTCTATTTGATGTCATGTAACACTCCCACCTCTTCACTGCGAAACTTTAGTATGAGACTATATTTGATAAAAATGTGACGTGAAGTCGTTGGTGAAGGTATGCCCAATCAATCATATGGCAAATAAATTCACACTGGAGAACACACTCACAACAAGGAAAAATACACGAGGATGGTATGTGAACAGTCCTTTTAATAATTCAAACTGTTACAGCTTTATAGAGAAAATATAAAAGTACTCAAATTTAGACCATATGTTTGCATTCAGCTCTTATTGTAATGCTAACAAGAAGATGACTATTTAAACAAAATTAATACTTATTAAATTTTGGCATGTGATTTTAGTTGTTAAAACTCAAAATTCTTTGTTCAATGTAGTATATTCTAATATGCAAAGTTATAAACTTTATTTAGGGTCTGTTTGATGCATGGAATTAATTTATCGAGAATAGGCATATTCTAGAATAAGGACCTATTTTCGGATTAATTAATCCTAAAAATGAAAGTTGGAATAAGGTTTGGACCTATTTGGTGTATCTAGAAGATGACTGGGAATTAATCTATTGTGTGTTTGGATCCCATAATGTGGAATTGGAATAAGGATTATTTTTCATTTTTTTAATTAATTTGAACAATATGTATTTTTAACTTATTAAAAATTACAGTTATAAAAAAAAATATTTTCTTACAAATTTTAATTTTTGAACTTATCATTTTTGTTGCTGGTTTTTTAATTAAAATATACATATGTATTTTTAACTTATATATTTTTAAATTAAAATATGTATTATTAACTTAAAAACATAAGATTATTAAAAAAATAATTATAAAAAAAATTATAAAAAAAAATTATAAAGAAAATAAGATTATAATCCCTTAACCGTTCACGCACGAACCTGACGACTTATACATTTTTTTTGTAATTTTGAATCTATGAATAGCTTATTTTGAATCCTTGAATAGCTTATTTTGGAATAAACAATGAATTTTAGGTTTTATTTCGAATTAATTAATCCAAGCATTGGCCCAAAAATGAGGATTAATTTTCTAATTTGGAAATTCAAAAAATGGCCACAAACGGTGAATTACTTTATTCTCACATTAAATAATGACTATTCCAGATTAATACTAGGAACCAAATGGGCCCCTAAAGCCTTAAAGACATAAAATCCATTGCTAATAAAAAAAAATACAATACTTGATATTGAATAGACCATCCAATCATAAGCAACAATTAACTATTGGTCTTGTTTGATTTCCATCTATCAACCATGTAGACATTGCTTTGACTATCATCATTTGTGCCTATTCTTGCTATATTTGCATACAATATGATTTTATCAATCATCGAGCACTCATGACAATATGTATGTCATTGCATGATCTTCCTTCTCCCATACACATATTAAAGATTAATCACAAGGCTTCATCACTTCAAGAATTTTACTTTCCAACAACATGTTCTTTCCTATACAAAATAAATATAAATATATCAAGTGCTAATCTTGCTCATGTAAGTCAATTAATGTTTTGTACTACAATGTGCCTTAAAGTGTTCGCTTGATAATGGACAAAAAAATGATAGAAGAAAAAATTAACTTTTCATTTATTTAAGATGAGATTGAATGATGCATATGCAAATAAGGAAAAGAACATTTTCAATGTTTTGTAAAATATTCTTTTTATAATTATACTCTTCAAATGTGAAAATGTCTTATGATGGATTTTTTTAAATATACACCCTAGATACATTATATAGACTTAATCTAATATTTTAATCTTTGAAATCATTCCATTATTTTTTTTATTTTTTTAATGAATTTGTTTTGATACCATTTAGGTGTTCAAATATCCAATTTATTAGAAGACTATAGTTAGAATTAAGCTTATTACCTTCATTCTTATATGAAGTGTTCTTTATAGACATTTTCATATTTTCTCATTGTTATATGGTTAAATGTGTATATGCTTAAGAACATTGAGGCACATTTACATTTCTATGTCTTTTTCATTCTTCTAACAATTCCTTGTATCCTACAGATATAACCAACTAGAAGGAAGCTCATATCTTGTTACTAGTGTTCCCATGTCTAGATTTTTAGACAATTATAGGTACTCATAAAGACTCATCTTATGGGGAATATATATATTCAAAAGCAGAGAAAATATGGTAACATCCTCATTAGGTACTTTAATTTATATGAAACTTTTAGTGATGTCTTTTGAGTATCTAAATATTTACAACACATTCATATTTGTGAATTATACATACTTTTAGATGGATGATCAATTCAGGGTTAACACATACCTTAAACTCAGAGAAGTTTAATGATAAAATTTGCATGTCTATATCATTTTCCTTTTATTTTTGTTTCTATTTTTAGAAATTTTGGGAAACATTTACATAATTATTAATGATACAATCTTTAGTATTAAATTGAACACTATTTGCCTATACAAAACTATACTATTTATCAATCCATACATGTACCTTTATGAATTCATCTTTTAAAACAAGTTTTAAAAACTAAAAGCGAATACTTTTTTTTTAAATAAGTATTCTAATATTAAGAATCATTAACAAAATAATAAATAAATTATTCAATTTTGAAAAAAAGAGAAATGACTATTTGCTCGTATATTTTAGAAAATTGATCACTTACTAATTTATGCTTGTCACTTGTCACTTCTAATTTATACTTGTCACTTGTCACTTCTACTTGCACCACCTTACAGACTCTATAAGATATCACCTCTGGCTAGCATAACTTCATCAGAGAAAAATATTTCTTTAGTATTAACATGGCGATGAAATTCATGACCCGGATGGTCATTTTGGCCTTCATTACAATGGCTGCTATCACCATCTTCTATGCAGAAAAATATGATGCAGTAAGCGATGGAAAGAGGGATTCTACGCAGGTCATTTTACTTGTTTTCCATTTATTTTATATTTTCTCAATTTTTTTATGGTATAAATGTTTTATTATCTAGAGTCATGAACCGAATTTCAGAGATGTCATTCCAATATAAGTGTCCAAAGACCCTCATGTCAACCTAGCTTCAGAATTAAGGTTCATAATTTAAAAGGAGAAATAGTTATTTTACTTGCAATAATTCATTTTATTTTGTGAATGCTTATTAACTAGATGATTTATTTGCATCTGCAGGATGATGGGATAATCGTTGCAATCCAAAATCCAGAAAGCGAGAAGAATAATAATAAATGGTCGCAATTTGCTAAAGTGGAAAGCTTTACTGTGATGGGCAGAGGTCTAATTGATGGACATGGAGGAAAACCTTTTATTCAGGTGATATTAATAGTGTTTCAATTGTCATGTATATATAGAGCTTTGACTGATATTGTTTTTCTTTCACTGCACTGTCTACTTACCTTTTGTTGTTGGCTGTGATTTGTATGAGTTGAATTATTATGATGAAAATTATGTACATGGCCTTAAAATTGAAATGCATTTCTAACTCGATAGATTGTTTTTTTTACGCAGACAAGTGCAGCTACTGCGGAGAAAATGGTCAAGGGTCGTACACTTCTCGAACCTACTAAGCCTAATCCTAATACAGGAGGCGATCCACAACATAATTAATTATAATATTATGTCACTTTATAATATTAGTTGTAAGATACTTTAGTTAAGAGCAGAATTTTGTACGCTGTTAGTAGTTTAGATAACTATTTGGATGACAGATTATTAGGTTCCAGTTTTTTATGTCAGAGGTTTTGTGGCCATGGCCTATGAAATAAAAGATGCCCTTGTAATGTTTTCCTTTTAGTGGCATGAAAGATAATTATCCTTCCCGCTCGGTTGTTTCATGATATTTCTATTCAATAATGAAAATTTGGGTCTAAGAGCAATATAATTTATTTATATCTAGCAATTTCTTAAAGAAGGTGGGACTTATGTTTCATGTGATTTTATGATTCATGTTAAACTTATTCTCAATCATATGAAAAGATTAAATGATGTCATTTAGAAATGAATAAAAGAAATTAAAAATAAATATAATAAATATGGCCATTTAAAATAATAAATCAATTTTAATTTAGTATTAACTTTTATATAAAATGTTCTGAGCTTATTTATTTAAACAAAATAATTTAAACTAGAGTTTTGAAGCAATCTTCAAAAGTGAGCTCTATAGCTTGCATTACAGAGTCTCTTCTTCTCCGGAGGAGACCTTCCCTACTCATGGTAGGCCATCCTCACCTTCTCTCTATTAAGGAGCATTTATTTCACGTCTTTTGAGGACCCTTTATGGGTGATTCGACACCTGAAGATGATAATTATTTGCCTTCTCAAACTGCCCAAGCGGAGGTTTCTAGGGATCTTCTGTTCAAGAAAGTAGATGTAGGGGATCCACTACTTCTCGAGAGTGCCAAGTGTGTGGTGCAACCATGTCAAGTTTTTGATTTCCCAACAAGAGAAGACCATGGAGGTAAGGGCCTCTCTACCACACCCATTGTCATCAAGTGTAACTTATGGATAGCCATGGCTATCGATGGAGAAAAATGTAGACTAAGAAACTATGTGGTATTTCTTGTAGCTCAAGACAGTTATAGGATTCCTTCCCAAAATTACTTGAATGATTGGATTCATAATTTTAGGGGGGAAATCTTAGTTTTTTAATTTTCTTATTGCAGAATGTTACAGAAAGGGCTTTTCTTTATTTTCTTTAATAACCCTAATAGTCAAAAAGAGATGATGACAAAATAATTTTGGACCATAGACGCTTTTTGTTTTAGAGTTGTTCCTTGGTCCCTCGAGGTCATACATAAGGAAATCCTTGCACTTTCATGCCTAAGATGGCTCATTATGGGGAATGTTCCTTTATTCCTTTGGAATTTTTTCCCTTAAGCCATGGAACCAATTGGTAATGATCTAAGAATGGATAAAATAGATTCCCTCTTTCCACATACAAATGTGAGGGTTTTAATATCTTTCAATCTTGGTATCGATTTACCTAGTGAGATTAAGTTTGACCTTGGTAATGATACGATGTCTTACCCTATTATTTTATTGGTCAACTTTAATACCTATTTTCTATGTAAGAGGGAAGTCCATTTAAGGAGAAATTATCCTCTACTTAAAATTGATATCAAACAACCTAACCCTAAGCCCAATACAAAGTCATCATCGGCCAAGTAGAGATGATGGAGGTAATAAAATGGAAGTTATAAGACTTCTATGAACCGTTAGAATATGGAGAGATCAATAATTGGGTCATGGTGCCATACAATGGTGCTCAGTGAAAAAATAGTTTTTGCATTTGGTACTCACAAGAAGAGTACGAAGCCTAGATCCAAGAAAGTGCTCAAAAAGGAGGTTTTGTTGGAACCCATGGTGGATGAGGAACACACTACTAAAGTCAAGGTAAAGAGAAATAGGGGTAGACAAAGTGGCTCAAGAGCTTTCAAAAAGGATGCTAAGATTCTTAAGAAGAAGTTTCCAAGCTGCTACAAGAGTTTCTAAACTCCGATGGAAACCAATCCCTAATTCCTTATGGAATTTAAATGTGCCTCTTAGAATGTTTGATTTCTCGAGTCCCTTGACATAAAATACATTATAAAGAGATTTCTTACGATGAAAAATAACATCGACATCCTTTTTCTATAAGAGATTAAACCAATTGGATTCTATTTAGACATTGATTTGAAGTGTGTTTAGAATGAGGCTAAGTATTTCACCATGTCTTACAACAAATGAAAATTAGGAGTAGCTATCCTTGTGATGAATTCATGGTAGGATTTTCCCTAGAGGAGATGGTCCAAACCATGCAGCCCAAGTCACACAATAGAAATAATAAACACCATACACAATAATAGATAACCAACATGCTACAACTAATATTTGTATTATCACTAAAACATAGATTTACATCAGATTGTCCTAGAACGTGTAGTTTACATTCTTAGGCTTACATGCCCATTATTAGGAATAAATCCTACAATCCTAACTTTGAAGAGGTATGATTAAACTTATTTTGTCACTACTCATCTACCCCTCAAATTAAAAAATGACTGCCTCATAATATATAGCCTTCAAAACACATATGTTAGCCAAATATATTATATTTTCCAAGAATAAGAAAACATAATGTGTAGAAATATAGGTCAAGACCCTAATAATAAGGTTGGAAATTCCAAGATGTAGAAATGATGTATGATCCAAGAGAGACATTGGCCAAAGACCAGGAACATCATAATATCATTCATCAAGCTTTATTGATCGGTAAAATACCTTTTGAGATCAAAAAACTCAACTGACCATCAAAACTTTAAGAAGACACAAAATTAACCATGATATTTTACTGTGTAGCACCATTTTGAAAGGGAGAATACCTTGCATATATTAAACCCCTACTAGGATTTTTTAGATCTTTAAGTGGCTTGGTGGGTGCTCTAATGTGCTAGTCTCCTGAATTTTACTAGGAACTTATTATTTTAGTGACCAAAATCCTTCTATGCTTTGGTGCAAGGAGCCACCCTGGCTTATAAATTCATTCCATGTTCTCGCCATTCTTAGTAGAGATATTGGTTCCTTTGGATGTGATTCCCCTTGTAATCCAAAGTTTGGTGTGTCTGAGAAGTAAGTGCACTAAAAGGGGAAGCCTATTCCACCAAATTTCTAAGTTATCATCTTTGAATAAGTGCAACTTAGATTCATTTGTGGTGAGAACCCAACAAGTATTGTCCTTTCCTAACCATAGGTTGTGCTTTTCTTCATTTTCATTAAAAAAAACACTTTGTTTGACATGTGTTTTCAAATCATATTCCTAATCAACTTTCACTTTTCAAAACATTGAAACATTTACACAAAAACAATCATCAAACCTTGATCAAAAACATTGTCCAAAACTTTCAAAACATAGGAAACTCAAACCTTGGAATTTTTTTTTTTACTTTCCATAGGTATCCTCAGTTGCATCTTTCATCCTAGGTCATCCCTTTGGTCATTACCATAGTTCATCCTTTCATACCTTCTAGGGTCATCTCTAATCACTTATCCTAGTTTGTGACTTTGGGTTTCATTTTGAACTTATCATTATTACCATTTGGTCATTATCTTTTTGGACTTATCATATCCCTTAGTCATCCTTCATTTGGTTCTTACCCTTGGATTGCATTTATATCCTTCATTTTGGCCTTACTCCTAGCATTCATTAAAATAAAATAGTTTTTTACAATAACTTCTCGCCACCTTACAACTCACTTTATAAATATAATTAAATATTTTTTTATTTTGTAACCTTAAAAATGTATTAAATTGAAATACTAGCTTTATAAAATAAATAATTATAAACTACTTCAAATGATGTCAAACCTTTGGTTCTTCCCATCTCCGCTCTTGGGCTGCCCAATATGGTTTATTTGTTGAGGTGTACTACAAAATATTCTATTTTTGTTTCAATCCTATTTTTTCATTGATTGCCTTTCCTTCTACCACCTTTTTGTTTTATGCTACCTTTCAACCATCTCATATTTATGGGTCCCTTTAAGGAAGTTTATTTTAAGTAGGAAATATTTTTCACAAGTCAAATTATGATATTGCTATCAAGATTCAATTGTGTGGTTTTTGATATCAAACTTATTGACCCATGTTTCATGAGTAGTGGTTTCTTGAGATCCCATCTATCATGAGAATGAATCAAAAACATAGTACCCATTGCATATAAGTGATGCTCACGGAGGTGAAGCACCAAGACTTCTTGAAAGGTCACCCATCCCAATACTACACTAGCTCAAGTCAAGTTGACCACAAAATTTCCTCCAACATTAAGCCCACTTTGTGGTTAAATGTGCTTAAGTTGGAGCAGTATTGGGGTGAGTGACATCTTGGGAAGTATCGGTGCTTCACCTTTGTGAGCATCACCTAGATTTAATGAGGTGCTAAGTTTTCCATTCATTCTAATGAGAGATGGGTTCTTATGAAGCACTACTCATAAAACATGGATCGATAAATTTGACTCAAAAACTAGAGAGTTGAATCCTAATAGAAATATCCCAGATTTGTTTTGATTTATTACCTTTATAAAACACATACATGTCTTTGTAGGATATGTACTTTCTAAAGACTCTTTCTCAAAATTCATTTTGGTCAGGATGACTTGCTTCAAAATGCCACCTCCTTATTTTTTTGTCATTTTCTTTTTCTTCCTGCATGTGGCGGTCTCTTGGTTCCTTGCGATCAGTCGTTGCCTCTTCTTACATGGGTTGAATGGGTTCTTACATATATTAACAAAGACCATTTTTAACTGATAATAAAGGGCTTTACGCGGCATTGCCGTCATGACGTTCAACCTCTCCTTCAGAACTTACACTATATAATGTTGAATCATGATTTGCAATTCAATCACATTCAATTCTCAAGTGTTCTATCAGTTGATATCCTCTTATTAGGGAAAAATATGGCAGGCTATTTGCGCTTGAGCTTAATTTTTCTGTGCGTGTTCATATGTTGTTGCAGCGACCGTGTGAAGGGAGGAGATCCTGATTCCTTGCAAGATTTCTGTGTTGCAGACAAGCAAAGCCAAGGTAAACTCTGATGCATTGAAGTTGTGACTCTTTTTAATTTCTTTTGTGTACGTGTAAGAGTACTAATCAAGCGCGAATATGAAACCCTTATGAATAGTTTTGGTGAACGGGTTCTCTTGCAAGGAGTCCAAAATGGTTTCAGCAGAGGACTTCTTCTTTGGAGGGCTGGCACGAGCAGGGAATACAAGCAATGCTGTGGGCTCGAACGTCACAACAGCCAACGTTAACCAAATTCTGGGGCTGAACACTCTTGGGATATCGTTGGTCCGCATAGACTACGCTGTGGATGGAATTAATCCTCCTCACACTCATCCAAGAGCCACAGAGATCTTGGTTTTACTGAAAGGGCAGCTCCTGGTGGGTTTCATCGACACAACAAACAAGTTTCACAGCAAGGTGTTAAAGAAAGGAGAAGTGTTTGTGTTACCCAAGGGATTGCTTCATTTCCAGCAGAATGTGGGACAAAGAAATGCAATGGCCATCACTGCGCTAAGCAGCCAAAATCCAGGAGTTCAGGCTACTACCAATTCTCTCTTCGCAGCGAATCCTCCCATCCCAGATGGTGTATTGGCCAAGGCCTTCCGCAGCGATAAGTCACTTGTCGATTTCGTTCAGGGCAAGTTCATGTAATAGCTTCCTATTCGTATTTCCTTATTTATCATTCCTCACTTTTTAATAAATGGAAGAACTGGCAAGGCAGGCTGACGAAATTAGAATGATGATTATTATTTTTGTTCTGTGTGGCTCAATCTTTGCTAGAAACTAGTATCTACTAGAAGTTGCACACTTTGTTCTGATGTAAATATTCGAAGGGGCTTAATTCCTTACTCATTTATTCAGTGACAATAACTCTTGTATTTTTTCTCTCCTTCTTCAACATTCTTCCTACAGAAAAAATACACAACTTTTACACAATGTACAATACATTGGAGCACATTTACACTACCTTCTAGGGGAGAGGGACCAGTAGTTGTGCAGAGTCCAATAGTCGATCATTCACTAGTGAATATATTATCTAGTCTTACACCACATTTTTACTATATATTATGATTAAATAATCTAAACATAAATTAAAAAAAATTCAAATGTTGATAAAAATGGACCAATACTTGAACACATGAGAAACTATAAATGTTATATTAAAAGAACATTAACAAGTGAAATAGATAATTTTTTGTCTCAAACAAAATATCATAGCTATCTATCATATGTGTGTCACTTAAAAAATAATATGCTCACTTAATAAAATAAGATGTCCACTTAAACAAGTATTGTTATCTTAGTGCACAAATACTATTCTTATGTGTACAAATATTGGGGTAGCAAAGTATATTCATTACAATATTTCATATTAATAATTTATTTTATCACGAATATAAAAGGTGAACACAACCTAAATGCCTTGTATTTTCCCATGAAATGTGTGAGATTGTCAAAAAAAATTTAGTGTTCAACTATTGGTCCCTTTGTGTTGGATATAAGTTGTATTTTACATAATAATATGTTATTTTTATAACAACAAATAATAATTTTGTGTTGAAGCATTGGTCTTTTTATGTTGGATTTAAAAGTTAGATATAATAAATATTTATGATTACTAATAGGTATATGGTCCATTTAAGTTACATTTATGTCATATTTTGTATAGAAATACAATCACCCACTAATAACAAATGATATTTTAAATTCAACTACTAGAGATTTTTAGATTAAGTTTTGGTCGAATCTTTTAAAAGCCAATTTTTGTATATGTTTAACTAGGTGTGCTATTTTAACGAGTTGTGTGATAAGCCACACCTTCAAACCTTAGTTATAGGTAGTTAAGTGTCTATTTTACATTTCTGAAAAAAATGAAGGTCTTACGGTATTTCATGCCATGGCTACATGTTCACAAAGTTAGCCCTCATGACTATTGGTCCCTCTCCCCTACTCTCCTTTAAATTTATGGAGTATAGCGAATTCTATTTGATGTCATGTCACTCCCACCTCTTCAGTGCAAAACTTTAGTCTATGAGACTATATTTGATAAAAATGTGACATGAAGTCATAGGTGAAGGTATGCCCAATCATATGGCAAATAAATTCACACTGGAGAACACACTCACAACAAGGAAAAACAAGGGAAAAAACACAAGAAGATGGTATGTGAACAATCCTTTTAATAATTCAAACTGTTACATCTTTATAGAGAAAATATATAAGTATTTAAATTTAAACCATATGTTGGCATTCAGCTCTTCTTGTAATGCTAACAAGAAGATGACTATTTAAACAAAATTAATACTTAGTAAATTTTGGCATGAGATTTTAGCTGCCAAAACTTAAAATTCTTAGTTCAATGTAGTATATTCTAATATGCAAAGTTATAAACTTTATCCAAAGCCTTAAAGACATAAAATTCATTGCTAATTAAAAAAAAAAATACAATACTTGATATTGAATAGACCATCCAATGATAAGCAACAATTAACTATTGGTCTTGTTTGATTTCGATCTATCAACCATGTAGACATTGCATTGACTATCACCATTTGTGCCCATTCTTTCTACATTTGCATACAATATGGTTTAATCAATCATTGAGCACTCATGACTCTATGTATGTCATTGCATGATCTTCCTTCTCCCATACACATATTAAAGCTTAATCACAAAGCTTCATCACTTCAAGAATTTTACTTTCCAACAACATGTTCTTACCTATAGAAAATAAATATTTTTTTATATCAAGTGTTAATCTTGCTAATGTAAGTCAATCAATGTTTTGTACTCCAATGTGCCTTAAAGTGTTCGCTTGATAATGGACAAAAAATGATAGAAGAAAAGTTAACTTTTCATTTATTTAAGACAAGATTGAATGATGAATATGCAAATAAGGAGAAGAACATTGAAGCAAAATATTTTTTTTATAATTATACTCTTCAAATATCTTATGATGGATTTTTAAAATATACACCCTAGATATATCATATAGACCTAATCTAATATTTTACTCTTTGAAATCATTCCCTAATTTTTTAATTTTTTTAATGAGTTTGTTTGATAGTATTTAGGTGTTCAAATATCCAATTTATTAGAAGATTATAGTTAGAGTTAAGCTCATTACCTTCATTCTTATATGAAGTGTTCTTTATAGACATTTTTATATTTTTTCATTGTTATATGATTAAATGTGTAAATGCTTAAGAACATTGATGCACATTTATATTTTTATGTCTTTTTCCATCTTCTAAAAATTCTTTGTATCCTATGGATATAACCAACTATAAGGAAGCTCATATCTTGTTACTAATGTTCCCATGTTTAGATATTTAGACAATTATAGGTACTCATAAAGACTCATCTTATGGGGAATATATATATATATATTCAAAAGGAGAGAAAATATGGTAAAATCCTCATTGGGTACTTTAATTTATATGAAACTTTTAGTGATGTCTTCTGAGTGTCTAAACATTTACAACACATTCATATTTGTGAATTATACATACTTTAGATGCATGATCATTTTAGGATTAACGCATACCTTAAACTAAGAGAGAAGTTTAATGATAAAATTTACATGTCTATATCATTTTCCTTTTATTTTTGTTTCTATTTTTAGAAATTTTAGGAAACATTTAAATAATAATTAATGATGCAATCTTAAATATTAAATTGAACACTATTTGCCTACACAAAACTATATCCTTTATCAATTCATACATTTATCTTGATGAATTCATCTTTTAAAATAAGTTTTAAAATCTAAAAGCAAATACTTTTTTGAAATAAATATTCTAATATTAAGAATTATTAACAAAATAATAAATAAACAATTCAATTTTGAAAAAAAAGAGAGAAATGACTATTTGCTCGTATAATTTAGAAACATTTATTACATATATTTCTTACTTATATCTAATTTAATACTGTACGATTTCTCATGAATGTGTGGGATGTTTGTATTTCAGTATAAGATTTGAACAATTCGGTTTCTGACGAATGCATTTCTCATGATGTGTGCGATGTTTATATTTCAATATGGGCCCATTTGGGTGTTGGAATACCAAATGTTGGATATAGTCAATTCTGGAAGATAAAAATCCTAAAAATGATTTCTGAAATATGGGCTAACCCATTGGGTTCACCCGGAAGATGACTGAGAAGATGCATAAGGAATTTTAATTCTTTATTTTAATTTCTTTGAATATGGTGTGTATATGTCTATATATATACACACATACATGTGTGTATATATACACATATGCACACATGTGTATATATACACAAATACATGTGTGTGTATATACACATATGCACACATATGTGTACACACACACACACACACAGATATGTATGTATGTATGTATGTATATGTGTGTGTACATAAATATACACATGCACGTGTGTATATATATATACACACATTTATGTATATATACACACATACACATGTGTGTGTGTATACACATATATACACATGTATGTATATACACACATATGTATATATACACACATGTATATATATACATCCTTATAGCAATATAATATACATCCTTATAGTCACGGATCCCACAAAATATTAAATTTGGTGTTATAAAAATTGGAATTAGAATTCGAAATTCCAATTCCACCTATTTAAGTGGAAGATGCAAATGCCCATTTTGGGGCAAAATTGGAATTTCAAAATTCCAATTCCAATTTTTTGGATGGACACAAACATTGAATTGACATTATCCGAAATTAGATAATGCCAATTCCAGTCTAATTCCAGCCCCCAAACAGGCCCTATAAGATTTGAACAATTCAGTTTCTGATGAATGCATTTAAATGTTTGATAGTTATGCTGAGGTGGAAACATAAAAGATAATTCAAACAATAGTAGACAATATTATTTAAAGTTTTTATGCGCTGTAAAACTTTAACTATTAAACACAGAAATTGACAAGGACAAATAGTTTAATGAATCAAGGAAACAACAACAAGAATTTGTCAAAAGAAAGCGGGCCTTCGATTCCATTTTATCTTTTTATTCTCATGAACATCTAAATGAGGCTTGCTTATAATTCTACCTACCCACATGTTAAAAATTGAAGTAGAATTCCAAATGTTTTAGCCAACAGATTTTCATCAAATAATTTTAAAATTATTTGTAATAAAAATTCTCTTCTTACATTGATGAATAGGGATATAAATCCAAGCTAGTCCATTTCTTGATATTTGCATATTGGTAATTTTTTTCCTGGCATCATTAAAATAATTTCAAGAAATGGCATCATTGATTTTGTACTTGTCACTTCTAATTGACTTGTCACTTGTATGGATTCTTTACCAACTCAATAAAATGTCACTTCTAGCTAGAAAAACTTGATCACTTCTAATTTATACTTGTCACTTGTCACTTCTACTTGCACCACTTCAAAGACTATAAAATGTTGCCTCTAGCTAGCATAACTTCATCAGAGAAAAATATTTCTTAAGTATTAACATGGCAATGAAATTCATGACTTGGATGGTCACTTTGGCCTTCATTACAATGGTTGTCATCACCATCTTCTATGCAGTACAATATGATGCAATAAGCAATGGAAAGAGGGATTCTACTCAGGTCATTTTATTTTTTTTCCATTTATTTTATTTTTTCTCAATTTTTAAGGTATAAAATGTTTTATTATCTAGAGTCATGAAGTGAATTTCAGAGATGTCATTCCAATATAAGTGTCCAATGATAATGTTGCAGATTTTATTTTTTAAATGATTTACTTTTCCAATGACCCTCATGTCAACCTAGGTTCAAAATTAAGGAGAAATAATTTAAAAGGAGAAATAATTATTTTACTTGCAGTAATTCACTTTATTTTGTGAATTCATTTTAACCAACAACAGATAAATTAACTTTATCAATTATTGTTCACAATAAAAATTCAACACATATAACACTAATATTTAATGTGGAGACCCAATTTGGGAAAAACCAATGTGGGAATTGTCACCCACTAAAGAAATATCCTTCTAAAGTATGTTGGGTTAAAAACCAATCTGATTAAATATTACAGCGCACACTATTACTTATGACCATGTTAGGGGATTCTCCTTAGATCTTTTAGGATCTTCACCTTGTTAGGAGTGGTCTGGTTAAAGGTCTTCAAACACTCTTCTAGAATGTCACCTTTTGCAAGGATTTATAATAAGACTATTACTCGGTTACGAGATTTTTTTGTTACAAATGTTAATAAGAAATAGTGAATAAATTGATTTGTAAATCTGCAACTACCTTTTTTTTAATCAGATCTCTTGTGCTCTCTTTATCTTCACTTCATTCCTTCACTTTCCACTAGCTTCAACAACTCATCAATCTCATCTTTTTGACTCATATTTTAAACTTTTCCTTCTTCACTTCATCAATTGATGACTTATCATCACTTCAACTTTCCAGCCTTTTCTCCATACAATTTCATGCTTTATATAGACTTTGTTTTGCCTCTTAATCTCCTTTATTATGTTTTCATTTGATTAATTTCAGTCGTTCAATCATCCTCATAACTTAATTCAATGAATTTAGAACTCGGTAAATATTTTATCATCACCTCAAAACTTGAACTTTCTTGCAACTTGTACCTTCACTTTTTGCCACTTAGATCTATACCATAGATCATCATCTTGAATTTTCCTAATCGTAGATCTCTTCAACTAACTCTTCCTTAACTTTAGAATCTTCCAGCTGATCATAACTCATCATTAAATGTCATTATGATCCTTATATTTAATTTATATTCCTTGTTCGGTGACTACCTTCTTTTTCTTCAACAAAATTCAATTTACTTAACTCAATAATTGAAACCTTCTACTTGGTGACTTGCCTTCCTTTCTCTTTACCAAAACTTACTTTCTTTTTATCGAATGACTTTTTTCTGCTTGGTAACCAAACTATTTTATTTATCAACTTGACTAATCTTCTTTACCAACTTGATATAATCAAATGTTTAGTATAAAGGAATTATATCAACATAACCTTAACATTGTCTGATATGTATACGCTGCCCAATTAAGTTCTTCAATCTTCACAACATTTCTCTTCCCCTTTTTCTTTAACTCACTTCAACTTATATCATACTTTGAATGATATGACAATTCAATATAAATCAAAAATCAATTGTTTGACATCAATGCCAAGATAATAACTGGTATAATCCTTCTACAATCTTGTATACTTGTAATCTTCATTGATCTTCATCATCATCACCATTAGTTATAGTAACAAACGAAATGAAATAAAAAACCAAATTTGTGGGCTTGCAAGGGAGTGAAAACAAGAGTAATTTCTAAAATAAAAAAATAAAAGTACTTAAAAAAAAATCCAACCTAGGACGTAACATACAATAGATCAATAATGTAAAATTCTTGTCCAAATAGAGATGTTAAAAGATTACTAGACTCGCATATTTCTCACTTAGTTTTTGTCTATGATTATGGTTTGAGCTTGAATTTTAAAGTTTTAACATATTAAAATGATAATTAGATTGAAAAAGGATCCATGAATAAATTTCATAGCATCTTATGGTTTCCTTTTATGATGCCTTTACCTATAAAGAACAAAATCTAAACTTTTTATCAAACAAATCCATAGAATTTCCTTCAATTGTTTTTCTTTTGTTATAAGTTTTCTCCTCTTGGCTCATATTTGTTATGGAGATGTGAAAAAAAGAACAAACTGACTCTAGGCTCTAATATTAAAGTGAACAATTATAGAGTCAATAGCTGGTTGGTAGAAGCCATTGATATGACGTGTTAGTTAAATAATGCTTGAGTAGTCATTCTAGTTTTGTTGTCTACTTGAGATTGTTATATAAGCCCCATTTTCAGATGCTTTATTTTTAATATTCTAGGAGCCTGCTAAATTTACAAATTACCATTTCAAAATACAAAATATGCATATAAACAAAATAGTCCAAATTTTCATATGTACATACATATATTGTTTTTTTAGTTTTATTAATATCTTTATACGTTTTGTTCCTTGTAATTTAAAAGTATAAAAATAAATGCATATCCTGAAAAGTTTGGAGTTTTCTATTTATAACTATTTCATTATTTCTACTTCAAATGTAATTAATATAGAAGTGGTTTGATTTTTTGGCAAGTCCAACAGTTTAAATGCACTGGCAATATTTTATCTATACAAGAACTTCATATTGCTCATGGCAACAAAGACTCTCATTCTTTTGTCTAAAATGCCCATTCATTTTCTTTTACCTGACTAAATATGTATGTCACACAAAAGAATGTTGACATCAAGCAATATTTGTATCTAAAGGTAGTTGGTGACGACAACCTAAAAATACATAGAAATAGCTCAAAGAAGCACTAATTTCCTATCCCGCTTGATGATAGTCATGAAGACTTTTCTATGCTTTGTACAAAATCTAATTTACATGGAAACAAAAGTAATGAGGAATTTGCATTCTGAAAGAAGAGTTTGCAAACTTTCAGATGGATTCTAGAGTTGAGAATTAATTTATACAAAATTAATTCTAGAGTTGAAAAATTGCAATGGGAACTATGTTGTCTTTGTTTGTCCTTGATGCACTGCAATAAGTATCATTTCCAGCTGGCATTATGATATTGACTGTGTCGTGCAGAAAACCTGCCTTATACTTGAGTTATGGTTGAGTTTCTTGTTGACTCTTGGTTGTCAACACTTGGCACTCATGTATCCACGTGTTCTTTAGATGTGGTGGACGTGAAACACTCTATACTTTCATTAAGGTTTTCTTATCATCATCAAAGCGAACTTTCATGGATATCATTTTTTTGTTTCTTGCCCTGACTGAGGGCGCCGCCATATTTACTTCTGAGAGTTTTTGTTGTTACTATGCAGTTGTTGTGATTGTGGGTTTTGGATATGTTTTTTTTCACTGTGCAAGGAATCGGTCAATATCATTTTGTGGGATTGTTGCTGAAGGTATACTCATTATTTGTGTATCAAATGAACAATCTTACTTGGCAGATTATGGATATGAGAAATTTGTCTTCATCTTTTCAAGTTTCAAATTATGTGACTAAGTCACTGTATTTTTTATGTGCTGAGTTCATTTGGTCTTCAACCGGATATCAAGCTCAACTGCCATCTTGGTTTGATATGAGTTTATTTTTGCTGTTGTCAACAGGTATGTGTTTTTTCAATTAAGTTCTTCTCTGTTACATTGCATTCATATTTGAAAATCGAAAGGTTTTTTCAAGTCAAGATTTATTATTTATGAGATCTTTTCTGAGGCATTTTTATGTAAATATGATGCTCTTCAAATGCTCCTAAATAAGGTTAATGCAAGCTACTTCAAAAGGGTTTCTGCAATGAAAGTCTTCTTTTATCTTTTGTGTTGGTCTGATATTTTTTAAAGAATGTAAGGGGACTGATATTGAATATTTATAGTTTTCTGACCTGGCTATACGCATCTTGTTTGAAAAATGTTGTGTGTCATTTTTGACACTTGAAGTATTCAGTAGCATTTGGGTCTGTAAATATGAACCCTGATATTCAGCAGCTCTTTTGGTTTTGGATATTATCTCAGCATTTTATAAGTTGTGATTTCGGTTTAACAATTACACAGGCCAGTTGTGTAACAGTTAAGTTAGAAATAACTTTTGTTTCAGTTCTTGAGAAAAGAAGTCTCTGCTCTTTCTTCAAGAACTTTTGTGGAAGTTTTTTATGAAGCTATCCAAAACAGTTCTTCGAATTATCAATTTATTTGAACTATTTTTGTAAACAGTTACAATATGTTACTGCTCTTGAATCTTTTGTGACAACATTCGATGTATTTTAAAAAGTGAAAGATGTAGTTAAAAAAGTAAGAAGAAAGTGAGACTATTTTGTTGTATTGAAATCATTAAACAGGCATATCTTACATAAGTTTATATATATATATATAAGATGTATGCAGTGTAATGCATACAATTATACATATAAACTGTATTGACAGAGATTGATTTTTGAAAAGAATAAGTGAAGGGCTATAGCCCAAGAAGGCAATTGTAGATGCTATTGTATGAAGAGGCTTATTGCTCAATAAAATTACAGGTTAGATAGGAGTGGTTTTTCTCCCTATGACAAAATCGTAAGGTTTTGAGGGTTTCCCACTCGAAAAAATTCTTGTCTTGTTTTGTGAGATGTTACTTTCCATACTGCTTTAATTTCATAGTTTATAAATCTATTTTTATCAGAGGACTGTAGTTTGCATTTGTGGTAATCTTGTTAAATTTTTATACTGCCCTGATTCACCACCCCCCCCCCCCCCTCTCAGAATAGTCACCACTTCCAACAAGTGGTATCAGAGCTAGGATCCCTCTCTAGGTTTGCCTATAAAAGATTATCTAGGGATTCTTTGGAAGTAAAATGGCTCAAGCAGAGGGTGCTTCTCTGAGTAGAGCTCCACTGTTTGATGGCAGTGATTATGTTTTCTGGAGAGTAAGAATGGAAGCCTTCATTAATTCTTTAGACATTAGTATGTGGGAAGTAGTTGAGAAAAAATATACTATTCATAATGTTGTTCCTACAGATCCAGATAAAAAACCAAATATGAACTTGACAAGAGAGCAAAATTTGCTATTCTTTGTGGTCTTACTAAAGATGTGTTTGTTAAAGTTATGTATTGTAAATTTGCAAATGATATTTGGGATAAGTTAGAAACTATTTATCAAGGAGATGAGAAAATAAAAGAATCAAAATTGATAATGTTAAAAACTCAGTTTGATAATTTTAAGATGAATGAAGATGAAAGTATAGCTGCTTATTTTGTACGTGTTGATGAAGTACTAAATGCAAGAAAAGGCTTAGGAGAGACTATTGAAGAACATGATATCATTTCAAAGGTAGTTATAACAGTTCTATCTAAATTTGAAACTAAAATCTCTACCTTAGAAGAAAAGAAAAAAATTTCTAAAATGACCCTACATCAGCTGCAAGGAACTTTGACTACGTATGAAATGAGAATCAGCAATCAAACTGCTTCTACATCAAAAGAAACAGCCCTTAAGGCTGAGAAAATAGATGGAAGTGATATTGATTTAACTAGTGACCTAGAAGCGTTATTAGTCAGGAAAATGAGGAAGAAATATCAAGGAAAACCTAAGTGTTTTAGTTGTGGTCAACTAGGACATTTTGCTGCAAAATGTCCTTATGCTGATCAAGATGACAATAATGAGAAAACTGAAATTTTTTCTAGAAGGAAACCTTGGAATCAGAATCAGAGGTTCAAGAACTTCAAAAAGAAAAGTCTGTTGTCAAAAGAGGACTCTAGTGAAGAATCAAGTAATTCTAAAGAAGAAGGTGAAGTATCATTCATGGCTGAAATTATTAATGTTCCTATTTTTTAAACTAGAAAATCAGAATCTTCATCTGATTCAGATGAAGATATTGATCTTGAAAAAGAACTTCTTTGTTCTTTACAAGAACTTAAGAAGCAAAAGAAATTGGTATTAGATTTTGAAAAAGAGAATAGCATATTGAAAACTGATTTAGAAACAGCAAATCAGCTTATTGAAAATCAAAAACAATCTCTTGTTGAAAAATACAAGAAACTTGTTCTGTTACAAAATCAGATTGAACTAGCTGGATTAAATGACAAAAGAAAAACTTCAAATCAAAGTTTGAGTTATTTCAAAGGTTAATGTTTTAACTGCAATCTTTTTGGTCATAAAGCATTCAACTATAAGATGAACAGACAAAAGTATGGTTTCAAGAACCTAATCAGATGTTTTAAATGTTTTCATTATGGACACTTTGCTAATCAGTGTAAGCTTCATTTAAAATCTAAACAAGTATGAAAACCCATTGAAAAGTCTTTGATTATTGAAACAGCTATGTTTGCCCATAAACTAGTTACTTGGGTTTTGGACAGTGGCTGCTCTCATCATATGACAGGCTGCAAAAGCAAGTTTAAGGTTCTACAAGATTTTGATGGTGGATTTGTTCGATTTGGAGATAACTCAAGTGCTTATATCACTGGTCTTGGTTCAATAGTTCTTAATACAGATACACCTATTCATGATGTTTATTATGTAGAAGGACTAAAACATAATCTTCTGAGTGTTAGTCAAATTTGTGACAGTGGTTATTCAATTTCCTTTAATGTTAAAGGATGTTCTATCAAAAGTAAGAACAAAGTTGCTGTTAATGGACTAAGAACGGGAGGAAATCTGTATAACCTAATTGATTCTATTGTAAAGGAGTCTTCACTGATTAATACTTGTCTTGTAAGTCAAGTAGAAGAAAATTGGTTATGGCATAAACGACTGGGTCACCTAAATTTTGATAATCTTGCTAGAATCAGAAAAAATAAAAAGGTTAGAGGTTTACCTCTAATTAGCAAACCTGATAAAATTTGTGAAGAATGTGTTAAAGGTAAACAAACCAAAATGTCTTTCAAAACTAAAGAGTACTTGTCTAATAGGCCTTTAGAAATTGTTCATATTGATCTATGCGGTCCTACTAAAATTCCATCGCTAAATGGTGAAAGATATTTCATGTTATTTGTAGATGATTATTCAAGGATGGTCTGGATAACCTTCTTGAAACATAAATCTGAAGCTTTTTCACGCTTTAAAATATTCAAAAAAATGGTTGAAAGAGAAACTAATCTAAAGTTAAAGTGCTTATGATCTGATAGAGGTGGAGAATTCACCTCTTAAGAATTCGTAGAGTATTGTGAAAAATATGGTATTAAGAGGCAGTTTTCAATTGCTTGTACACCACAGCAAAATGGTGTTGTTGAAAGGAAAAATAGGACAATTAAGGAAATGGCTAGAACTATGTTGAATGAAGCAAAATTACCTAATAAATTCTGGAAAGAAGATGTTCATACAGTTGTGCGTATTCTTAACAAGGCTCAAATCAGAGTAAGAACAACATATACTCCTTATGAACTTTGGCATGGAAAAACAACTAATGTTAAGAATTTTAAAATTTTTGGTTGTAAGTGTTTCATTAAGAAGGACAATGACTTGTTAAATAGTTTTCATTCTAGGTCTAATGAAGGTATTTTTCTGGGATATTCTATGCAAAGTAAAGCTTTTAAATGTTATAATACAAGGTTGCATAAAGTCATTGAAGCAATTAATGTGGTTTTTTATGAAAGCTCCTTATTATACAATAACAATGAAAGTTGTGTTGAAGAAGAGTCTTTACAAAGAAGAGAACATGTGTCTTGTGAACATCATAAGACCGATATTGATAATCAAGAACATTTTGATCATTCATATCAAGAACATTGTTCAGATTCTCAAGAATCAAAAATTCCTTTGAAGGCTCCTTCTCGAATCATAGCAAAAAGACATCCTGAATCTCAAGTCATTGGATCTGTAGAGGGAGGAATTCTAACTAGAAGGAAAGCCAAACTTGATGAACATGCTCATATTGCAGAACAGTTTTGTCTCTTATCAGATTTTGAACCAAAAACTGTGACTAAAGCCTTGACTGAACCTTGCTGGATGAATGCTATGAAAGATGAAATAAATCAAATTGAGAAAAATCAGACATGGGAACTTGTTCCTAGACCTAATAACAAGAATGTTATAGGTGGGAAATGGATTTTTAGAAATAAACTTAATGAAGATGGCAAAGTAGTAAGGAATAAAGCCAGATTTGTGTGTAAAGGTTGTGCTTAACAGGAAGGTATTGATTTTGGTGAGACTTTTGCACCAGTTGCAAGGTTAGAATCCATTAGAATCTTTCTTGCATATGCTAGTTTCAAAAAATTCACTGTTTATCAAATGGATGTTAAAACTACTTTTTTAAATGGTTATCTTGATGAAGAAGTCTATATGGAATAGCCAGAGGGGTTTGAGTCATCTGATAAACCTGATTATGTATATCATCTTAAAAAGGCATTGTATGGCTTAAAACAAACTCCTTGTGCTTGGTATTCCAGATTTGATAAGCATCTTACAGCAAATGGTTTTACACGAGGTAGTGCAGACAACACTTTATATATTAAAAATGTTAATGGAGATATCTTAGCTGTGGAAGTCTATGTAGATGATATTATTTTTGGGTCAACTAATGATGCATTGTCAAAGCATTTCTCTGATATCATGGAATCTGAATTTGAGATGTCTCTTTTGGGTGAACTGACATTTTTCCTTGGTCTACAAGTAACACAGCTTGAGCATGGTTTATTCTTGTCTCAATCCAAATATGCCAAAGAAATGTTAAAAAAATTTAATCTGACATATTGTAGACCTGTTAGCACACCTATGGAAATAGGGTGCAAACTCATTAAAGATGATGATTCACCTCCAATAGATCAAACTTATTACAGATCTATGATTGGTAATTTATTGTATCTAACTGCATCTAGACCAAATCTAATGCAAGCAGTTTGTCTTGTGTCTCGATTTCAGTCTGCTCCTAAACAATCCCATCTTAATGCTGTTACACGGATTTTTAGGTACATTCAAGATACTCTTGATTTTGGTTTATGGTATCCCCATACTGATGATTTCACTTTACTTGGTTATACTAATTTAGATTGGGGTGGCTCAGATGACAAAAAGAGCACCAATGGTGGTGCATTTTTCTTAGGTCCTCGTTTGGTTGCCTGGCATAGTAAGAAACAGGATTGTGTCACTTTATCTACTTGTGAGTCTGAGTATGTTGCTATTACTACTTGCTATACTTAGTTAATTTGGATGACATATCAGCTATCTAATCTTGGTATTCAGATTCCTAAACCTATTTCTATCATGTGTGATAATATGAGTGCTATTCAGTTAAGTAAAAATCCCATTATGCACTCACACACCAAACATGTAGCAATCAAACTTCATTTTTGCGTGATCATGTGCTTGCAAATGAGTTCCACTTGATTTATGTTCCTCCTCAAGCACAAGTGGTAGATATTTTTACTAAAGCTCTTCCACGGGCCTCTTTTGAACAACTCTGCACTCAGTTGGGTGTTGTTTCTTTTTCTCTGCTACACTAAGTGTTTCCCTTGTGGGGGAGTCTGTGAGAGGTGCTTGCTTCCTCTTCACAGTCCTTTTTGGTCTTTGTTAGCAGTGTTTTATTTGCCCTTGATGCAAAATGGGGGAGAAGTTCTCATCAATCTATCTTTTTAGTGCTGATTGGTTGGATTTGTTGGGATCAGTTGGTTGGTTGGTAGTCAATTTTCAGTTGGTCAGTTGGTTGGTTGGCAGTTGGCAGTTTTCAGTTGATCAGTTTGTTGGTTGGCAGTTTTCAGTTGGTTGGTTGGCCATTTTCAGTTGGTTGATTGGCTCAGTTTTCAGTGATGGTTTGGTTGGCAAGTTTCTTATGTGTTACAGATGTTTGCCATTTTCACATACAAGTCTGACAGGTTTTATGGCATTTCATTGTTTTCCCTTCTCTATCATACTTCTTTTAGTCAAATATAAATGCATGCTTATAGTTATCATATATGCAAGTTAGTATAAGTTTCTGTTTTTTATATACTTACTTGTTTATGTGATCATATTAAACATTCATTTATATTTGATCATTTGATATATGAGGGAATAAAATGTTTTTGCCTCAAGGACAAATGGGGGAGATTGTTGTCTTTGTTTGTCCTTGATGCGCTGCAGTAAGTATTATTTCTAGCTGGCATTATGATATTGACTGTGCTGTGCGAACAACCTGCCTTATACTTGAGTTATGGTTGAGTTTCTTGTTGACTCTTGGTTGTCAACACTTGGCACTTATGTGTCCACGTGTTCTTTAGATGTGGTGGACGTGAAACACTCTATACTTTCATTAAGTTTTTCTTATCGTCATCAAAGCGGACTCATGGATATCATTTTTTTGTTTCTTGCCCTAACTGAGGGCGTCGCCATGTTTACTTCTGGGAGCTTTTGCTGTTACTATGCGGCTGTTGTGATTGTGGGTTTTGGATATGTTTTTTTGTCATTGTGCAAGGAATCGATCAATATCATTTTATGGGATCGTTGTTGAAGGTATACTCATTATTTGTGTATCAAATGAACAATCTTGCTTGGCGGATTATGGATCTGAGAAATTTGTCTTCATCTTTTCGAGTTTCAAATTATGTGACTAAGTCACTGTATTTTTTATGTGCTGAGTTCATTTGGTCTTCAACCGAATATCAAGCTCAGCTGTCATCTTGGTTCGGTATGAGTTTATTTTTGCTGCTGTCAACAGGTATGTGTTTTTTCAGTTAAGTTCTTCTCTGTTATAGTGCATTCATATTTGAAAATCGAAAGGTTTTTTCAAGTCAAGATTTATTATTTATAAAGATCTTTTCTGAGGCATTTTTTATGTAAATATGATGCTCTTCAAATGCTCCTAAATAAGGTTAATGCAAGCTGCTTCAAAAGGATTTCTGCAATGAAAGTCTTCTTTTATCTTTAGTGTTGGTCTGATATTTTTTAAAGAATGTAAGGGGACTGATATTGAATATTTACAGTTTTCTGACCTAGCTATACGCATCTTGTTTGAAAAACGTTGTGTATCGTTTTTGACACTTGAAGCATTCAGCAACATTTGGGTCTGTAAATATGAACCCTGATATTCAGCAGCTCTTTTGGTTTTGGATATTATCTTAGCATTTTATAAGTTGTGATTTCGGTTTAACAGTTACACAAGTCAGTTGTGTAACGGTTAAGTCAGAAACAACTTTTGTTTCAGTTCTTGAGAAAAGAAGTCTCTGCTCTTTCTTCAAGAACTTTTGTGGAAGTTTTTCATGAAGCTATCCAAAACAGTTCTTCAAATTATCAGTTTATTTGAATTGTTTTTGTAAACAGTTACAATATGTAACTGCTCTTGAATCTTTTGTGACAACATTCGATGTATTTTAAAATGCGAAAGATGTAGTTAAAAAAGTAAGAAGAAAGTGAGATTATTCTATTGTATTGAAATCATTAAACAGGCATATCTTACATAAGTTTATATATATAAGATGTATGCAGTGTAATGCATACAATTATACATATAAACTGTATTGACAGAGATTGATTTTTGAAAAGAATAAGTGAAGGGCTATAGCCCAGAGAGACAGTTGTAGCTGCTATTGTATGAAGAAGGTTATTGCTCAATAAAATTACAAGTTAGATAGGAGTGGTTTTTCTCCCTATGACAAAACCGTAAGGTTTTGAGGGTTTCCCACTCGGAAAAATTCTTGTCTTGTTTTGTGAGATGTTACTTTCCATGCTGCTTTATTTTCACAGTTTATAAATCTGTTTTTATCAAAAGACAGTAGTTTGCATCTGTGGTAATCTTGTTAAATTTTTATACTGTCCTGATTCACCCCCCCCACTCAGAACAGTCACCACTTCCAACAAACTATGCTAAAATTGTTATAAAAATTAATTTATACAAAATTTAATCCCAAGCAGAAGGCCTGACATAGTAAGAAGATAACACAATTGATTCAAACAAAAAGGAGAGGTTGGCGAAGTTAAAATTATCTAAAGATGCACTTTCCTTATCATCTTCGATCATCACAAGAATTTGAAGCCCAGCTCTCACATTGCATTTAAGCCAGCTATCTTTCATTTCCTTCACAAGTTCCTCTCCTTTTGCCTCCTCTCATTCTCCACCTCCCATAGCTTTTTGTTCCAGAAATATGCAGGCTTCTTGTAAAAAACAGTTGGTACTATAAAACAGGGCTCTAAAAAATACCCCAATACCCGGGGATGCACGTCGGGTACCATGCATGTGATTTTATCATAACAACAGCATGGTCTAGATTTCCAGATGCCTATAAAATGCCTCTTTTAGAAACTGATATTAAAATCTTCATTCCTACTCATCACTGCAGGTCTAACACGATGCACCTGGTTATAGAGTAAGCTCATGTGTAGATGTCTTTAGTCAGTATCACAAATATCTTTGCAAGAATCGTCAAAGGGCATCTAAATAATGATGAGTTCAAATCTTCTTCAATAAAAACATATTTCCATAAAATAGTGTCCTTGTTTGACATTTCCACATTTCCTCACAATAATGTCTTCTGACAATCATTATCCTTGCTTGGAAGGATAGAAATGCTTGACATTCTCACAAAAGTGTCTGTGAAAATCTTGGATATAAAACCTTTGGATATATTGCAGCAGTGAACATACACTTGAAGATTATTCAAGATCCTAATATTTGTGACAGTGACATGCAATTCCCAATTTCTCACCATGTTGGCAGAACAATGATTCTTTCTTCTCCTGCATCCCATTCAGTACATTTCTTCAAGCTGAAAAATATCCTACTGCACTGACTTCATCCAAAGACAAGTTCTCCAACTTCTCATGGATGTCCTGTGTCTGTGGGCGTGATCTGTCTCCTACACAAAAAATATGTACCACTTTACAAATTTCAATCCAACTACATCCGGGTATCTTTTCAATTCCTCTATCTTTCATCCATCTCCTTATCTTTTGAACTTCATCGCACCTGCCCACTTCTGCATAAATGTTGGAAAGAAGGATATAGATTGCAGCATTTTTTGGTTCTAACTCAAAAAGGATGCTTGCTGTGAATACCCCTAAACCTATATTCTTATGTGATCTGCAAGCACCAAGCAAACACATCCACACTACTGCCAGAGGTTTAATTGGCATTTTGATGATAAAGTTTAGATTTTCTTCTAGATAGCCAGCACGGCCAAGAAGATCAACCAGGCACGCATAACATACAATTGTAGGCGTAATGCAATAAGAGTTACTTATGCCATTGAAGTACTTACAGCCCTCATCCACTAAACCTGCATGGCTGCAAGCAAATAAAACACAAGCTAAGCTTACATGGTCGGGGTGCGTTCCAGATTGTTTCATTAGTTCAAACAGTTCGAGAGCATCCTTGCAAAAGCCATTTTGTGCATATCCTGCAAGCATAGCATTCCATGAAATGACATTTCTTTTAGGCATTTGGTCGAACACCTCTCTTGCCTTTTGTAGACTCCCACATTTCGAATACATGTCTACAAGAGCACTTGCAACTACAACATCTGACAAAAATCCACTATCCATTATATCTTGATGGATGTCTCTACCCTGTTCTAAAGCTCCCATTTTGGCACAGGCTGAGACAATGCTGGCAAAGGTTGCAGAGTTTGGCTTTAAACTTGCCAGCTGCATTTGCCTATAAGTTTCAATGGCCTTTCCAACAAGCCCACTTTGCGCATAGCCTGCAACAATGGCATTCCATGAGATGACATCTTGTCCGGGCATTTCCTTGAAAAGCTTTAAAGCCTGGTCGAGAGAACCATTTTGTGCATGTCCTGCAATTATCGCATTCCATGAGACCATATCTCTTTGAGGCATTCTATCAAACAGTTCACGTGCCTTGTGTATCCTCTGACATTTCGCATACATGTCTATCAGAGAGTTCAAAACTACAACATCAGTGGAAAATCCGCTTTCGATTATACTTTGATGAATGCCCATACCCTGTTCTAAAGCTCCGATTTGGGCACAGGCTGGGAGGATGCTGGAAAAGGTTGTAGAGTTTGGCTTAAAGCCCGCCAATTGCATTTGCTTAAACGTATCCAAGGCTTTTCCAGCAAACCCATTTTGCACATATCCTGCAACCATGGCATTCCATGAGACAATATCTGGTCGAGGCATTTCTTCAAAAAGTCTTGCAGCCTTATCAAGAGCACCATGTTGTGAATATCCTGCAATCATTGCTGTCCAGGAGACCACATCTTTTTGAGGCATTTTGTCAAACAATTGACGCGCCTTGAGTACGCTTCCACATTTTGCATACATATCTATCAGGGAATTCTTAACTACGACATCTGACAAAAATCCCCTTTCCACTATGCTTCGGTGTATGTCCATGCCCTGTTCTAAAGCTCCTATTTTGGAACAAGCTTGGAGTATGCTGGAAAAGGTGAATTGATCAGGTTGAACCCCTGTTCGTTGCATTTGGTGAAACAGATTCAATGCTTCGTGAGGATACCCATATCTTCTGTAACCTGCAATTATTGCATTCCATAAGAATCCGCCTCGTTCTTCTGTTTTCATGTCATCAAAAGCTTTCCGCGCATCCATCAAACTACCACACTTAACATACATGTTGATAAGCTTGTCTTGACTAGCGTTTCCATATCCCTTTTGAGTGATAAGAGAGTGGATTCGTTTGCCGTGTGACAGCGATTTCTTGGCAATGCAGATCTGCAATAATTGAAGATAAGTGTTAGATTCTTCAGGGACTTTGTGCTTTGTAAGCAGAATGTGTAGCGCCCCCTTCAACTCACTCTGCTCACATAATGCTATCAGATTGAGATGGGCAATGGATGTTTTTGGCATTGTGTTATTGAAACTGGAATATTGCATTGTTATTCAATTTACTTCTATCATAATTACAGGTTTTGAATTTTCGCGAGTACTTCATATAGAATTCATAGATTTCAAAGTTAAGAATGTCATGCATTTCGATATGATTGTGTAATGTTTCTAATTCTGATCTTACAGTATTCTTCAAAACCCTTGTCTAGGGAAATTAGAAAATCAGTAATGTAACTGTGATGACAATCCCAATGAAGCAAAAACACTCTCCTCATCCTCTCAAGTGACATTGTGGCCATTATTTCTGCGGATGGCAATGAAATGGCAGTTTTTCTCTCGAGGGGCATTTTACTGGCTTTCAAGTACTAAATTCTGGATGGAGCTATGGCACTGAAGCAAAATTATACAAAACAATAGATACGTTAAGGCTGGGCTCTATGGGGGGTTTTTTTTAGGATTCTTTAATGATTAGTGGTCTTATGAATTTTGTACTACTTTTCAGCTTAAATTTTAAGAAAAAATTAATAAAAAATTATTTTCTTTCAAAAAATTGTCATTTTTGGTAGTTCTAAAAGTTTTGGTGGGGGTCATTTATTTTAAATAGAAATCAAATAGCATATGGTTGACATGTGGCAAAAAGTACTCCTAAGCTAGTGGAGCAATTTCTAGCCCCACCTTATTTTTACTTGCTTAAATTTGGAGATCTAAAAAGTAGGAGCTCTTATTTTCCAAGAAAAGATTTTAAATAAATCTATAGCCTAAAAGAATTTCTCATAGGACCTCTTATTCCTAAAAAATAGAGTTTAAGCCTCCTCCATGGGACCCCTGCCTAATCAAAGACGTGGAATGGTTTAAGTGGAGAACAATTCCATGAGGATTGCCCATGTCGAAATATAACCCATCATCACATTGTGTAGCTGGAGCATGTTGATCTGAATCACAACTATGGAGGTTTGTTCTAT
Organism: Chamaecyparis obtusa; assembly: GCA_027943335.1. NCBI lineage: Eukaryota > Viridiplantae > Streptophyta > Pinopsida > Cupressales > Cupressaceae > Chamaecyparis > Chamaecyparis obtusa. Next base: position 321,745 of record BSBK01005913.1, read on the forward strand.
CAATTTCAATGGTTTGTATTTGAAGTACAATTAGGATATTCTTCCTAATTGTATAACTTAACAATTACCAATAAAATGGATATTCTTCCTAGACTAGAAGAGTGTACTAGATTAATCAAAGAATCTAGATTGGTGTTCACTTTGTTGAAGAAGTGACCCATTGGTACAAATCCAACATACATTAGGCATTACCAATCATGCATGTATCATTTGTGTTATGCACATTTAAAAAACATAAATGGGAGAGAAGATTCTAGAAGGATCATGCTTGTTTTAAGTGGCTTTATATAATTTATTGTAAATTCTTGGGCTATGTATCCTTAGAATATGTGTGAAGAGGATTATTCAATATTTGTGACTTTAAGGTTAATGCTTTTTTTTATGAATATGCTAAGGTATAGAAAATATTAATCAAATAAATTAGATCTAAATTAATATAAATATTCTTAATTAAATATAAGATAAGTAAATGTGTAATTGAAAAAGTTTCTTTGATTGGGTTGTAGCGTCATAAATTGTAATCTATTTATAATATTAGAGTCTTTTAGGTTTGAAATGGTGGAAATAGGAGCCTTAGCCTATTTATGTAAACTAAGAACTTAATTGATCATTATTTCAACTTTTCATTAAGTTGGAATAATCAATAAGATCCAAATTCAATCTCAAAGGAGTATTTGATGTTGTATGTGATTGTTCTCCTCTTTTTGTTGTGTGATTGATGCAATTAGATATGGTTATATTGAGAACTAGGTAAAATGTTAGGAATTTGACAAGATTGGGCATAACTAGAAAGATACATAATTGAAACTCAACATGTCACTAAAATTTGAGCCTAAAAATGTCAGACTAGTATGCTAGGAACTTTAGTCCTAAAGGCTCTTTTGTTAGCGTTGGAGTTGATGAGAAAACAACCCACAGCTCCCAAGAATGCTTGCATGCAAACACCTATCACAGAAAGAGATAAGCAAAAATTATGGAGGCCTGAACACATTGATCCACGAGAGAGGAGACATTCTTGATGTGCAAAAACAAAAGTTGCAATCAAATAATAATGAATGTGTTCTCAATTAGATTACAAGAGAGATCAATCCTTATAAAAAGAGATCAAAACCCTAAAAAGGGTGAACAAACCTAGGTTGCATGAGAATAATTAATTATTATATGCCTAAAGTTTTTCTTAAGCAGAAAGAGATAATAAGCACGACTTAGTAATTAAATCAATATGATTTAATTAATAAGTAAATACTTTATTACTCTAACACCCCCCCTTAAGATGAACTTTGGGAGAAGCTAAAAACCTAGAAAGAACTACTAAAAGAAAATGGGTCTCGGCAACAAAAGGCCTAATCAGGTACCCAAGTACAAAAAAAGAGTCTCTGTAAAAGAGGAGAAATAGAGATAACCACATGGGAGAAAATCTACTCCAAAAAGAGACGAAGACTAGTCTGAAGGACTGAAAAAGCCTCCAAAACTATGAATGTTCCAGAAAATAGGGACAAGGATGAACATGTAGAACATCACTAAAGCAAGAAGCTACAAACTCTATCAAGAAGTAACTTTTGATCTGAAGATCCTCCACTAAAATATGACCAGGTAGAGAAGACTGTAATCTGCATGAGTGCCCTCAAATGACATTACTCGAATCAGGAGGCAAACAAAGGCAAACAACTAAAGTCGAAGATACAAAATATTGTAATCTACGCGAGGGCCCTCAAATGAAACTACTCGAATCAGGAGGCAAACAAAGGCAAACACCTGAACTCGAAGATACAGATGGCATAAAAATACCAAAAGTCTGAAGAGCTAATCAATCAAAGATGGAAGAGTGCTTCCAAAAAAATAGGAAAGAGAAGAGTGTCCATATGGTAAATAGTCCATCTCACCAAAATGCAGAGGTACCCAGCCACTGCATCCACCTAGTACATAGAATCAAATACTGAATACATAGCTCACACTATCAAACCAAGGAAGTAGAAGAACCAATAGTAGAAACCCCCCATAATGTTGACAAGGGAGTAATGGCAGGTACACTAAAAAGAATGTCCAAAATGAACTACATGATGAAGAAGAACCAAGAACAGCAAAGGTGCAGAGAGAATACAAACATAAATAGAGATACCTAAGGCTAATTTCATTGGAGGAATGCTCACATGAAAAAAGTAGAGGGAAAACAAAGGCAAACATCAAACCCCCCCTAGCACTTTATAATGGAGTGTGAGTACAAAGAGCACAAACATGTGCAAGATCCCATACATGTAATAGAATGACACTTTGTCTTCGTACGTGTGCATAAAAGAATGTTAGAAAATTGAAGTATACACTACTAAAAGAAGAGAAAAGGCTATTGAAACAGAAGAATAGCCAAAGACAAGTGATCTATAAAAAGGGAAGAGATCCCAAGACCTGAAACATCCAAGATATCCACCAGATTGCAAAAATACAAGAAACTGAACAAAATATACCTAGATCAAAATCTGAAAAAATGATTCACATCACTAGAAAGGTCTGAGAACAAGCTTTTCAATGATATATCATTTTCCCAAAATGGAGACCAGATGCGCAAGATAGAGTTCCCAGAGTGCAAAACTAAATATTTGGCTTTGACAGTAAAAACAACACAATCAAAAAAGAAAAGTCTAAAATTCAAACCTCCAAATATGGATAGAGATTAGAAAGATCTTTCCAACGATATCTCATTTGCTCGATTTCGACACCGTATGCTCAAGTTATGAGCAAAAAACCACAAGTATGCTGATGGGCCCAAAAAATGGTGTCTAAAAGATGCTAACATGTGTTGATGTCAACAGTCCACAAGCTAAAATTTGATGGCCAAATAGCCATCGGCATAAAAAAATAATTAGCTCATGGGTCTAAAACAATTTGGGCCCTAGTCACGCGGGTGACCAGGGGATTGGAAGTCAAATGGCTAGGCGTTGGCTCCTTGTTCCCCATATGACCTCGGCCTGCAGTGGAAGGGGCTGGAATTGGTGGTTAACCATGAGTTACTGGCAGTCACCCCACGGTTACCGGTGGGACCGATGGTCACCACAGCAGCAACTGCTGCCAGTGACTACGTCAGTCACCATATAGTTAACCGACGGTGACTGCACCTGTCACTGCACCAGCATCACGGCCGCTAGCGGTGGCCACCCGGGTGGCCATCTGATGGTGCTTTCTTTAAAAAAATTATTATTATTACTATAAATTTGCACGTTGTCTTGAAGTGTGTACCAAGTTCGTACGGCCCTAGTATACC